>CAIGRQ010337914.1:0-29717 GCA_903798375.1 Fraxinus sp. D2006-0159 | reverse complement strand
TATATATCCTATTTACTATATGCTTCAACTTTGGTTTTTTTTGTATTATTTTATAATTCTTTTACTAAGATTTTTTTTTTGTGAGGCTTACGCCTCAATCTACCTCGAGGCTTACGTCTCGCCTCATAAAGAAAAATTGTCTCAGTATTTAGTTTCGTCTTTTTAAACCTTGAGAGCAATCTAAAGACTCAAAGATACCAACCCAATAACAATTTACAGTCCTGCTTAACCTTAAAATAAAAAATAATTAAATAAAACACAACGAGCCCAGACTAATGCCATCTTTTTGCTAACATATCAAAAATACATGAGAACAATTCAATTTCAAGTTCTTGGAGGACAATACAAAACATTTTATCAATTCATTAGCTGATAAAAAAATCAAAGCAGACTGTTGGCAAATTCTTGTCAAACGATCTCTCAGACAATGCTGTAAGTTATTCGACATCGACCAAATGACTGAAGTTGTATATCGACACCACAATTGTTTAAACCTATCCTATAACCTATTTGGGTCATTTGAAGTAGCCTAATTTAATTAGTACTACTCATTGGTCGACCCATAACCCTTAGATGGCTTTTTGGTTGACAGCCCACTTATATGCCACCTATTAGGCCTTATTATTTTCTAACCTAAAGACACACTTTTCCCTTATATATGCTGCCCATTACTGTTGCAACCGTGTGTGAAATTAATTTTTTATTAGCCCCTTTGGTTGAGAGAAAGCGGCGGCTTCCTTTTTTGTTCTCTTAGTTTCGTGCGTACTAGTCCAGTGCTCTTTTTCTTCTCCATTCTTTGGCCTTTGTGGCTGATCTTGAGGCTACAATAAACCTTCACACTTTGTCCTTTGTGGGCAACTCGAGAGCAACCGGGTTAGGGTGCTTATGTTTTGTGGTTTTGGGTTGAAAACTGTAGTGTCGATTCAACGAGACTGAGCACAGCTCTTTGGTGATTGAAGACTCTCCTCCAACATTTGGTATCAAAGCGTTCGTTGGTGGTGATTTTCGTGCAAAAAATAGATCCAAAATTGGCAGAAAAAACTATTGAAAAACCGAACCTGCAATTGGGTCTTCCAACCAATCCAGTAAGCTATTGGTGAAACGGAGACTGGAATTGAGACGTGTAGGTGGAGGAGGTTCGGAGGTCTGGTGCATGGAGTTGACGGTCGTCGGCGATGACTGCGCGTAAGGATTTCGGAGAGGTATGTGTGGGCATGTGCAGGCGACTCCGGCGAAACTCTCTTCATGTAGTTTTATCCTAACACTATTTCTGACATGTTTGTGGTGTTAGTTTTCTATTTTAGATGGTACTATGGAATATGGATGATTTGTCCCTGCGCGTTCGGGGTTCAGTTTTGCATTCTATCGGTTGCTGTAGACTTTAGGGAGAATAGGGAGAATAGTGGTGTCCCTAAAGTGTTAAAATAATATTCCTCGAAATTTAAGAATTCAAATAGGTCCGCTTTGATAAATTGGCTAATCTTGTTTAATTTCAGCACTAGCGTATCATCGTGTGGAATGACAATAGGATTGGGCATTGCCTGCGCTAGAAATTAGGAAATACTTGCTCTTAGTTGCTACGTAATTAAAATTATTCATTTAATAATTTGCAGCACATTGTCTTTTGTGATATATCGTGAGTGAAACTGTTTAATTGACATATTTCTTATTGCACTGTTAAAGTTATTATAATATTTAGATCTTACTCATTTAAACATTCCATTGATCTAAGATCGTGAATCTTACGAAACCCTAAGAATCTAAAATAGTGTGTATTTGTGAACTTGGATCTACTTTGTGTGGCTTAATTATGACCTTATATTTTTTATTGACTATTAAAAATGAAAACACACAATTTTAATTTGGAAACTTTTACAGAAAATGTGACTTTTCAATCTGACAACAAAAATGAGAGATATTTTGGATGATGAAGGTGGAGTGGCCATGGGTGGGTGGGTAGGTGGGGTGTCGAGTTTCGAGAGCGAATACGATATGAAAAATTTGGGCGCCAACCCGATCGACAGGGAGAATAATGGGTTTACTCTATGGGCTTATTATTGGGCTTGAACCCTCATATTATTTGGGCCATTAATAGGAAAATGGAAAATTAGGCCTATTTAACCATCATTGTTAAAATTAAAATATCTTTGTAATAATTACCAGATAAAAAAAGCAAATGTAATATGATTATTAAAAAAATTGTAATATGGATTATATCTATAAACAACACGAGATGTAATATGATTATTGCTCAGTTTATAAGTTACAAATTTAATAATAAAAAAAAACGTGTATTTTGATTTGAGATTTCTAATAAGAAAATATATTCGTAAAGTTGAAACTATATTAATTTTCAATACATAAATTAACAAATTAATTGGAAATATCTTTATCATTTCAACATTTTATAATGAAAAACTACGATAATAAAATTCACTTCAAGCATCGACTCAATAAAAAAAATGATAATAGATAAAGTTCAAGAATTGAATTGAATTGAAAATAGATCTCGAGATTATCTGGTACAAAAGTCGTACACGATCGACACTTATGACGTATAATCTATAACTACATACACCCTCGCCTCTATATATCCACTGGTCACATGAACAGTGATCTTAAGACAAGATTAGCATAATATCTACTTTTTCTGAATAATTAAGGTTACTATGTAATTACTAACTAGGACCACAGATGCTAGGTTTGGCCCACCTGCCTTATTCAAGGAAACATTGACTTGATGATGGTAACATCACCTTGCCTTTAAAAATCATGTAAATACATTTAGGGTTTTATTGGGTTACTATCAACTTTAATTATTTGCTACCAAATTTCAGTTAGCTTTATTTCTTACTTGTTATAAACCACCTAGGGAAAAATGTATATATTGTTTATTAATTTTTCATCGATCACACTATTATTCGAGATATTTCATACAGTTCTAGAACTATTTCTTTTTTTCTTTTTTTTTGGCCTTTCGGATTATAATGTAGAAACTATATATTCTACGTTACACGAATATAAAATATTAAAATTATTTATATTGCGTATACCTGGAAAACATATATCGTCTATGTTCTTATTTCTTAAAAAGTTGCTTATAAATTCATTTTTGTAACGAGTCAAAGTTAAACATTAATTTCAACGATACATTCGTAATTATTATTCGTTTATTTATCTCGTGGGACCCACTAATATATTACTCATGAAAAGTTAATATATTGAAACAAGGCATGCATGCCTTTGTATCTTGTATTGCATCAAATGCCAAAGCCATAAATTAGCTTCACCTTTTTAAACCAACAACAGCTTATAATAATTGTTTTCATGCCTTCAATTCTTCAGTATCAAATAAAAACACCAGGAGCAATGAGTATAATTTTATTTCATAAGTTATATTTATTAATATTCGAATTTCACATATTCGATAAATTCATCGTAATATTCTATAAATTCAAGAAGAAAATTCCGAATTTGTAACATGGGCTTCCTTGGACTCATTTTCAGAACTTTATTTTCACTTGCCGGGTATTTTTTTTTTTAAGCAACTGATGCCTCAAGAATTTTGTTCTCCTTTCATGATATGATCTTGAAGAAAAAGCAAATATTTTAATCTTTTTCAAGTTTTTGATGCTATTATGTTTTCATACTTTGTTTTTCCCTCTTTTTCTTTGAAAAAGTTAAGCGTTATTCCTATCATTTTCTTCGAAAATTTAGACTGGAATTTTTTTCTTTTCAGCTGGATGTGAGATACCATTACATCGATACTAAAGTTTTCTTAATATGTATATATCACTAACTTTAGATTTTGTACAAGCATTATTTTGAATTTTCGACACAATTTTAACATAAAAATATGTATCAGAAACGGCAATTCTTTGATACACAGAATATTAAAATTCATTAAACAAGTTACTTTTCAAAAAAAGAGGCAGATAATCTCTTTTTTTATTTTTAAACAAGCCAACAGCAATCCTTCTATACCCTCTGTAAGTTCAATATTCATGCTTCCTTTTGTTTTTTTGCATAAAAAATTCATCAAATTGATACAGAATTTCACTGTAAACATTTTCTTTTCTGAATGAATGAACGGATATGCAACCCTGCAAGCAATTGACACACTAGATGAACAACAATGGTTAACATATTGGATTCTACTCGTTTATAGCGCTATCCGAGCACATTCTTGAATGGTAATTCGTATACTGTACGTACTTTTTTACTTTCTAAATCCGAAAAGAAAGATTGGTTTCGACTTTCTTTTTTTTTTCCACTAACGCGGTTATATACAGGTTCCCTTTGTGGCCGTACATCAAGATACTAATCTGTCTGTAGTTGAACCTGCCAATGTTCAATGGTGCAAATTTTATATACCAGAAGCTTGTGAAGAAATATTTGAATGTTGGGACACGGGCGAGGACAAATAGGGCAGGTGGCCGGCCGAAGGTTGTTCAGATGATGAAGCCTTAGATGGGTGGAGAAATTTATCAAAAAATACAGTCTAGAAGCATTTGATAAATTGATCAAAGAGGTAAGAAGCTGGTCAAGAAACCCGACCCCCCACCCCCGCTACAGCACCATAACATTTACTGATTACAAGAATTATGTTTTGCAGGCTGGGACATAGGAAGAGGAAGAATGGAGGAGATAACTAGGAAGTTCGACATCTTCAAAAGTTTCACAGTAGCTTTGCGTCTGATAATAATTGGTTGAAGTACGACAGTGCATAGAGTCGCCATCTAACCATCAATCAATATAATGATCTTCTAACACTTGCAGCTTTATCTATATAATGATTCCTTCTACATTCATGTAATGATCCTCTTATGCGTGGTGTTTTACTCCTATATCTTTACTCAGAAGGCAAAGCAATTTTACCTAATGTTCAAATTCGAATATCAGCAATATGGATTTCCATCAATGTCACACACATAACTCACAGTAATACCTTCTGTTCGCAAATTAACGTATTACAAAAAACTTGAAGATGAAAGGATAATTTATAAGAATACAAAATGACATGGCCAACACACAAATAGCCAGAGTTAAAGATGGCACCATTTCGTTCTCAATATTGATGCGTGTTTATCTTCTCGTCTACTCGTTGAAAGATAGTGTGTAAATGTCATGTAAACATAACTCGCATAAGAAACAAACAACTAGCAATATTGTTCCACACTTTTCAGCTTATTTGACAGCATAACAAGCCACATTTGAGAATTTGTGCTATTCAAGCTGGATTCAGTGTAGGAAGAAACAAAATTGAGTATCGTAGCAATCCTCCTGCATTAAAAGAAGCATTAGGAGAACTGTATATGTGGAACAATCTCAAATTTTGACCATGATGAGCAGCAAGCTTACTCCTAGAACCTGTAGATTTGAGCTGATTTCTCAGATTCTAAAAGCCTCAGACCTGTAGTTGTTGCCGCAAAAGGGACAGTCGAATGTTTTGATTTGGAACTACTCTGATCCATTTTTTGACAGGCCTTGAGTATGTGCTTTGCTCCAGCAGTCAGCTTAACGGGACCTGATCTTGCTGTGCCACTGAAAGAATCCTTCCCTGTAAAAATTGTGTATTCATCCTTATCGTTCTCATGTTCTCCACAAGCCATGATTTTTGCTTTGTTTTTGGCAAAATTTGATTGAAATGGTTGCCCAATATTTTCAGCATCACCTTCAAAGTTAATGCAGGTCATCGATTTTGTCATCGAAAAATTAGATGCTTCTTGACTTCCCAACTTAGGCACCTTCATGGGCTGAGAAGAATCGACTGATACAGCCGAAGCCCGCTTTCTGGCTTTCTCGCCATGGCTAGGTCCTCTAATACTCATTCTTGACCCGATTGGTTCTTTGAATCTTATCTGACTTCCATATCCCTTCTGCAAAACTGAATTTGGCATGACCCCCGAGTAGCAAGACATGAGTGCACGCTGAGTCAATGGAGCTGGAGCAATTGAATTCTGAAAGGCAGAGCCAGAAGTGAAAGAATTGTGCAAGCAAAAAGCTTCACGTGTCAGCGACGCCCCAGGATCAGTACAACAGTTAGTTCCCAGCATTGTACGGGGACCACATCTGCTGCCCAAATTAGAATATGATGGACCATAACTCAACAATGTTTCCCTTTCATCAAACAAAAATGGGGACAGGTTCTTAGAAGAGCGCTGATACCAAGATGATTGCGCATGACCTTCGAGATCCGGGTGCATGAATGGGAAACGGATCACTGATCTTGGAGCATGAGGCAATCCCTGAAAAGCAGGTCTTGGCATAGGGAACTCAGAGATAACTGTTTTGGATTCATATCCATGGGGGACAGGATCCCGGACTATAGATCTCATATTATGAACGGTGGAGGAGTTACCTGGAGAAAGACAAGTATATAATCCCGGAACAGGATTTATTTTGCTTGCAACAAAATCATTCTGGTGCATATCAGTACTTTGCATGGCAAAGGGAGAGACGGGAAACCTAGAGTCGGAAATCTTTGTTCGCAACATACTTTCTGATATGTGATTGATATCAGTTTCGGATGTACAAGCCAAATTTTCTCTAAACTTCCAAATAGATGGTTCATTCTGACTGTAAATTGTTAAATTGTCAATGGCAGTACCCGCAGAATGATGTTCAGATATGATTTGTTTATCTTTCCAAAGCTCGTTTCCACCAACTAGAAACTCCTTACCCATCAAACGCATTTTTGATTGGACCAAATGTGGCAAAACACGATCATGGTTCCTGCTCTGCTGGTAATCTTCTTGGTATCCATAGTAAGACTCAATCTCCGGGTGCAGGTTCTGCTCTACTGTACTAAAGGAATGATCATTTCTTTTGATCAAATTCAAGTCAATATTTGTTTTTCCATCACATTGACATTCAGTAATACCTAAGCTAGATGGCATAACAACAATAGGGTTCTCTTTCATATAACCGTTGACAGGGAACTGATTCGACTGATTCCCAGGGAATGTTCTACATTCCCAACTTCTGCACTCTGAAAGATTACCCAAGCATTTTGAAATGACATTGTTATTCAGAGTTAAGCTAATGGAAGAAGATGCACTGATACTTGGCTTTATCCTCTGCTGAAATTCCCCTTTACCACTCGAGTTCAACTCGATCAATTCTCCGTGTGAATTGAGAGGTAAGCCAACAAAATCTCCTTCCATTCTTTTTTGGTTCACTTCTGGAAGGGAACATAAAGTACTCAGCAATTCCTTGGGAGACAGGTGAGGAAATGATTGATACTCGAAAGCGGGGCCACTAAAATTCTCTATGGCACTTTGTGGGGGAAATTGAGGCATTGTGTTTGATCTTTTCTCCCATTTATACAAATATGGTGCTGAAGGCTCATTATATGCTTTTGGATAATTCTCAAAACACATTGGAGGAAATCCGGGACCAGTATTCCCTATGTGTTCGATCAATCTTTCACAGTTATTGTAAGAACTTGATGAATTTCTAATCACTTTGTGATTCGGGTTTTGGCTATGTCCTTCAGGATGATTACAAAAGAACGAAGGAGGAGAAGCACGCAAAGGATCATGAGGTGCTTCTCTATGACCTCTTTCAAACAAATGTAAATTCAAGTCTTGCAGTGCACTTTGACATGAATTTACAGATGTGCCAAACAGTCTCTCATGGCTATGTTTCTTCACGAAGTTAGATGTATCGAACTTATGGCATTCGATAGTCGACTGCTTTCTACTTACAGATAGAGCATCATGCCCATTTTCGGTTCCACCCGAATTATCTTCACTTCCACTCATTTCTATAACAGTCGAATCCTTTCCTCTCTCTCCAGCATGATTGTCCAATAAAGAAGAAGCGAATGTGTCAGAATCTGAACCACGAAACATTTGGAGTTCTTGACATCCTAGTATGTCGTCCTTTTCTGAGAAAGTGACATGTTTGTTTGCCTGTTGTATTCCGCAATGATTGGCTTGAATAGACTCATGCAAGATGCAATTTCTTGATTGCAGTAGCGGAAATACTTTGTTATGATTCTTTAAAATCCCACGCATGGGAAACTCCAATTTTTCGTTTTCTGCGGTCAACTTGGAAGATTTACGAGCCATGATCATATTTTTTGCTTCCAAGTGTTTCACTTTTGGTTTCCCCTTATGGATGGGAACAGCATCAGATAGATCAATATCCAACTCGTTAACAACAACGTGAGATTGCAGGTGGAGCTTAGAACATATCTCCTGAGGAAGCATATAAAACATGTCAGTAATTAGGATGCATAAAGAATGATTTCTCAAGAGAACGGGAATCTATTCCTCAAAATGTAACAAATAAAAAGTCATGTTTCTGTTGTTAACCAACCAACTTGACGAGATTCGGAAAAAAAAAATAGTTATACTCTTCGAGTTTTCTTATTCTTTCTTAAATGGAAGCTAATTATTCAACTAAATGAAATACGTCAACCATACCCAGGCATAAAAATATCATTCAAAAGATGAAACTACAAACCGTCATCAATAACTAAACATGGTAGTGAAAAAGAACATGATTTATTTTGTACTTTATTTCATCTTCTATATCGTTTCTCGTGTATAATTATGCTATATTTATGATAATTTCATAATTAAATTCAGAGCCGATCAGAATGAACTAATTAAAAAGTAATCGCTTATTTAGATATTAGAGAACTACATTACGAAAAATGGAAACCGTGTGACATTAAAATCACTAAAAGGATTTTATTCACAGTAATGCTATTTATCATCATGATGATAAACTATTGGTGATGTGGCAATCCATTATGCCTCACATCTCTCTCTCTCTCTCCCCCATGTACTCTCTCTCATATAAATTGAACTGTCTAACTCCATATATTGTCATATCACCAATAACTTATCATCATGATAATAAATAGCATTATTCTTTTATTTAAGCCTATGTATGCCATCAAACCATTATTTCATGTGGTTTTCTGAAACCAAAGAGTTTACATTGAATTTATGTCCACAGTAACAGTCCTTGTGATTTTTTAATTTAAGGTTGGTACAAGATAAGCATAGAGTATGTCATAATTTAGTTTCATTCTTGCACACAATTGATTAAAACAACAAAAAAGTTAAGCAGCATATATTCATCCCCAAAAAATGGTCTGATTATCCTTTAATCACAATGTAAGTACTGAAACTTGTAATTCATCATCGAATTCAATAGTTTAAATCGAAGCCCGTGTTAACAAGTTTATTTTATCCATATTCCTCCAGTACGTAGATTCCGCGGTGGCGCTGTACAAACCACCAAATAACCCATGCTGTACCATAAAACCAGTGGAATCATTTAGCTTTCCAGCATTATATGACTACCCCACCTATTAAATCTCACTAGAAACCAGGCCTTAAAAGGCACACAATTTTTTTAAATTCATTCAGTGTTTCACCATTAGAGATTTGCATCAAACCCTTCAATCAAGAATCGTACAAAGCATAACACTCTTATGCACATGAACACAACCAAGAGAACATAGTCTTATAATTTTACTAGTCAAAAACGAAAACCCATATCGTAATTTTCACCATTTCGCGCCTCATTCGTCGATTTTCTAACCCCAAGTATCTACCAAATAGTTATATAGATTGAGCAACCCTAGCTTAACAAAAAGGTTGAAGAAATCATATGGTCAAATTTTGGGAATATGAAAAAATTGAAATGCCCCCCAAATATTGACATGACAATGATGGTTCAAGAGAAAAAAAACATAGGCAAACAGTAGAAAAAACAACATAATTAATTAACAAAACTTTCAACCTCATAAAAAATTGATGTCCAACCCGTACAGCACAGCTGGAACACCATACCCTCTTCTCCTTGTAACCTGCTCAAATCCCTCTATCATGAGATCCCCATTCTCCTATTTTTTTAACTTTATCTCTTTAAACTGAATGAATCTAATTGCCACACAAACAAGTACAGCCTTTTCAGCAGTAAATTGTATTAAGCAAAAAGAGGTAACAATCAAGCATTTTTAACCGCTTAGAATCAAGAAAACTTTAGTTAGGCCTATATTTTATGTTCCAAATTACTCATATTTGCTACCAATTAAGACAATCCAATCAGAATCGATACATATGTATAAAGATTATATGTGTGAAGTGTGTACACAAAGTTCCTGAATCCGTTTTCGTGTACGAAACCCCTATTTATAGACGAATTTGAGATAATTATATATGAAGAAACCCATACCTTATTTGCAACTGGTAGATCCATCTCCTTATTGCTTTTCTTCTTCTTGAATTTATTAATCTTCTTCTTTGGCTTCTTCAACTTCCTTAAGAAAATCTCTTTGCTATTCTTTTTCTTCTCATTCCTCTTTCCTTTGAGACCCCATTTAATTTCCTTCGAATCGCGAAAGTCTTCTTCGTCCTCCTCCTCCTCCTCGCTACTAACTCTATCCACAGGCGGCGCCACCGCAAAAAGCTCCTTTATAGACCTTTTCTTTGGAGCCCTTGGTTTCACCTTCCCCCTTAAAGGCTTCAACTTTGCTGCTACTCCTATGAAATCTTCAGCATCCAAATCTGATTCTTCCATATAGTCTTGATGTGTAAGTGATGATTCTCCCTTTTCTTGAACTGTTTTCTTCTTCTTTTTCGAGCTTCTGACGCTTCTAATAGATTCTGAACGCGACAATTCGAGTACATCGAACCACCAGGTGAATTTCTTGAGAGTGATCGGAGGGAGCAATGATTTTACAACATCTTCATCAGTCTCATCGAAGGGCCAGCATTTTACCACGTTAACACTTCTCATCCTCGAGACATATCCTCTACAAAACATCAAAACCAACCTTTTGAACAAACCCAACAAAAATCAAAGCATAATAAGCATATTAATTAACAAAACTTAAAAACTCACCGCATCGAAAAGCCCTCAAATTCCATAGCCATCACTTTCTAGTTTCTTCACCTAAATATATATTGATATAGAGTGCGCAAAAGTATGCACAAATATGCAACTCATTTCTTCACAAAAAAAAATATACACACGCAACATAAACAGCACAACTGCATAAGACAAAGATCTTGAAGAATCAAGAAAAGAAAACCCACAAAAAATAGAGAAGAAAAACGAATATGAGGAACTAGGAAATGAGTTTCATTGAGGTTTTTTCTAGAGAGAGGAGGGAAAAAGTTCTAGTGAGATAGAGATAGTGATGGCATTCTTTATGCGTATTTTCCCGCTCGAAAGGTGTGGTGTCAATGAGTCAATCCCATTTTCAGCTCTGTATATTTAAGTCTTGAAAGCGACATATGAGACCCCAAGATAAAAGTAATGAACGAGAATATTTCTACACTTCTTTTAGTATTAGTATTACAATTTACAATACATGTCCAAGTATATGCATATATACATGTGTATATACACGCTCTAGTGAGCACATTAGATTCAGTCACACAGTGACACAGATTCTGTGTTAAGACAGTGAATGCCAACGCGCGGCGCGTGGCGGATTCAACATATTTTATAATAACTAGTCAAGATTGAACATGCATGACCTATTATTATTCTGAAATATTTTGTAAGTGTTAAAAAAATATTTAATTCCAATTTATTGAACAGATTTGATAAGTCCCAAACGAACTAAAGAAAATAAAAATTTTGATAAAAATTTAAGAAAAAAATTGTACTCTCAAAACCCAACTTCTATAATTCAATTTTTTTTTTGTGATAATGAAAAACTACAAATGAGTAATTTTTTATACTACATTTGATACATAAGAGTTAGTTGCTAATACATGAATTTAAACATTCATTAAAATTCCTAGATACACGAATGAAAATAAGTCAAGATTCAATTAATCTAGATTAATGTTAATGTTAATGTTAATTAATTATAAATTAATAACACGAAATTCATATATAACACGGATTTTGTAATATTTATTACATATTGAAAAACGAAAAGTATGGTTGAATTATAATAGGATTAAAATCGTTCAAAAAATATTTTCACTTGATGTGATATTTAATAAATTATAGATTTAATCGATAATTAACATAAGATGTTTATATAGAGCTCTCAGATCGATCATTCTTTACGAAATGATCATTTCATCCGATTCCATCCATTACTTCTATTAAATGAAAATGATAAATAATAATCTTACCTCAAAAAAATAAAAAATAAAATGGTCTCCTTAAACTCTCCACCACCACTAGGAGCATATATAGGACTGCACGAATTATTCTTACTTCTAAACTCTCTTTTAAGGTTGATGTCTAGTGAACTATGAGGGAGCTACTTATAAGCGTCTTTAATGTAAACATATGAGTTGCCTCTAATTCTAAGGGCTCATTTGGTAGAACATTTGTTTGCTTCTATTTTTTGTAGAAAAGTTTCGTGATTAAGTTACTTCAGACCAACTTTTCCTGAACTTTTCTACTCAAAATTATCCAAACATATTTAAAATTAACTTCTTAATCTTAGAATCAATTTATAATTTTTCAAAGATTTTGCCACATGGGCAACAAATTATTCTTGCATCTAAAATCCTTTTTACGATGAACTACAAATCAGCTATAAGCGAGTTAATCACCGTCTTTTACGGCAACACATGAGCTACCTCCTATTCTTACTTTCAAAATCATTTTTGTGATAGATTTCAATTCAACTATAAGCGAGCTAATTATCGTCTTTAATGTCAACACATGAGCTACCTCTAATTCTACATCTCGTGTTGAACAAGTTTGTCTTACTTGTAAAAGCGATTGATTTCAATTTAAACTATAAATGAGCTAATGTCAACACATGAGCTGCCTCTAATTTGACATTTCATGCTGCACAAACTATTCTTACTTACTTCCAATTCATATTTATTTTTTTTTGGCAATCGATTTGAGTTCAACTATAAATTCCTAACTCTAGATTGTAATAGACATAGTCACTTGTAGCGTGAAGTTACCCAGCTTTGGATCTTCTTTCAATTTGGTCCCGAACTTTTTTTTTTATATAATTTAGTCATTCCTCCAATCGCAGTAACTAATTTCCGCTAATGAGTGATCCTTTCAGTTTATTACCGCTAAAATAGGAATTTGGATGAAAAATTGATATTTTTCATGAAAAATAAATGCAATCAAACACACCCTTATATTAGTTGGTCAAAATGAAATTTTTTTAAAGAAATATTATAAAATTAAAAAGGGTTAAAAAGTGGGTGCAGTTCATGTGCCAAAGCATTTTCCCACACCCCAAAATGATAGAAGTAACATTATGTGGGAAAGGAGGGTGAATTCATGACTCTGACCACTGTTTTTATATCTATTTGTGCATGCACCACTTTAATATCAATGTACAAATAAAGTTAGTTGGCCGTGAAGTAGACATTTATTAATTATTAAAAATTCAAATAAATATGTGAGTCTTATCGTGAAAAGATTTTTTTTAAAAAAATAATAATAACAAATTTAATGAAACAAATGATTACTGTGGAAATTTTGTTGGTAATTCTAATGAAAATTAATATATTCAGATTTTTTGGAATTATCAAAAGCTATATCATCAATCATAGAAGATTTTATCGATAATCGACGATGCTTTATTTATTGATGAAATATTCATCAATAAATTATATTTATTACTAATTGAAAAGTCGTATATAATTTAAATTATTTTTTAATTGTTATTTAATTGCCGAACAAATTTTCCAACTGTAATATTTTGTTTTTATTTTTTTTTTATCACTGAAACTACATTATTAATCTTAGACTTTTAGTGATAATTTTTTTTTCTTTTTTATATTTATCATACTTTATGTAGCAACATAATCCTCATTTTAAATCTGTTAGAATAATTATTTATTTTTTATTATAACGATTAGAAAATTAGATTTTGTGACTAAATTATTTGGAATTATAATTTCTAAAATTTAGTGGTATGACCTAAATAATGGGACTTAATCAATTTCCTAACAATCTAATATATTAAGGGCGTGTTCGGTAGGGATTAATCGGATGAAATTGAAAAATTAATCGTTATTATTGATTTTTATTAGACGGGTAGGATCTAATAACGATCATATTTTTAATTTTAATTGAATTTTAAGTCGTACATAACATATCCTAAACGTGTATCCACAGTGTAACGATTATATACTGGAGAGAATTTAGGTTAGATGCATGGGACATAGATTGCATGTCATGATAGGGACAGCCACTCTCGAAATATGGGACCCACTTACCAGAACATCTGTCACTTTGACGAGGACAAGAGATGAGGGAATATGAAAACTTACTTCTCTTCCTTCATTGTTTTTTTCATTATTTTTTGACCTTTTTACACAATTTTATTCATCAATTATTTGGTGTGGAGATTGTTTTTTAGCTTCTGTTTGATGGGATTAAAATTAAAATTTTAATAAATTTTGATAGAATCACATAAAATGTGTAATTGAAAGTATGATCCATAAAATATGTGGTTATAATTAATTTTTGATTTTGATTTAGATTAAAATCTAGATGGTAATCGAAGTACAAATTTTATTAAAATTTATTTTTAAAAACTTTTCAATTAAATGTTTTCTTAATAAAATAATTTTACACGTGAATAAATAATTTTTTCTTATTTTTTAATCACATATTTTAAAAAATTATTTTTCTTAAAATTTATTCTGAGAAAATCTAAATCAAACAAACCCTGAATTTTCTTTTCATAATTTGAAGAATGAAAGGTAGACAACTTTACTATTTCTAAATCATCAATCAACCTTTCATTTCAAGTATGCTGAAAATTATTTGTCGATATTAACTATTGTGGATATTGTTTATGACTTTATCGGCACTCCATGAAAAATCAAAATCTTTAGGTTTTGAGAGAATATGTTCGCAAGACTAAAACCTAAATGAATTGATGGAAATGCACCGATAGGAACGGAGACTGTAGCTTAATTTGACTCAACAAGAAGAAACATATCAAGTCTAGACGTAGTAAGTAATGTTGTCAAATTGAGAATTCTTTTTTTTATTTATTTTTTACATAGGAACCCGCAACCGTTACCCGTGAGCGTGCATTGGATAAACCTTGCTCCATGAGTCCATGTGCAGTAGCTTGCAAACCACACATGAGAGATAAACAGCACTAGACCCTGGTGCGATGGCTCGACCGAGAAAGTATTGACAGGGGATTCGAACTCGTGACCTTCGATCTCCGCATTCACCTGCTCTACCAACTTCACCTGCTCTACCAACTTGGCCACCTCCGAAGGGGTCATTGAGAATTCTTTCTTTGTTTTATGGGTGATGGTGTATGATCGTTCTTAATTGATAGAGCTATTTGTTCGTTAAATTCAAGATGTAGTAATCTCAAGTATAGTTTGCGATGGGTGTCGAGATGCCAATTATTCAAAAAAATAAAAATAAAAAAATTAACACTGGAGTTCGGAAATGGGATTTTTGTCCTTTTAATTACCAATAGAATATACAAAATAGAAAAATAACGAGTAGTGCGATAAATGAAAGTTCACAAAAAATAAATAGTTACAAATGGTTTTTGACCTCAAATTAGTGCTAAGTTTAAATTTCCAAGCTTTTGTTCCACAGGTGAAGAATTGCATTTATTGGGCTTAGATGGGCTCAAACCAAAAAATATTGATCTTATCTTACAAAATTTTAAATTGTTTGTTATATCCTCTAGTACTTTTCAATCTATCAAATCCATTGCAGCGATTGGATTGATTTGCAATGTTCTGAATAGACGCACTTGGAGTCGACTGTCGAGCATGTTTGGAAAGTACTTATTATAAACCGTTTAGATTATAATTAGATAGAAATGAAATTGTGAATATGTGTATTATACTTGTAGATCCCACAAAATATATGAATAAAAAATAATCCGTTTATAAACATGAGCCAAACATGTGCACCTCCATGTTTTTATACTCAAATATTTAGGGTTTTTGGAGATAAGAAACATCATCGTGACATTTTTACACTCGATACGGAGGTTGAATGTACATTAAACAGTGCTAATTTCAAGGGAAAAAGAATAAGCTTCCCAGGGAACCAGCAACAGAAATCTAGATGTCTGTCTCTTCTTTTTCATTGTATTGTGTGATCAAATTTGTCTTAACTTCGACATTTTTGAAATGATTGCAGCAGGGAGTAATTATTCAAGCAAAATGTACAGAGTTAGGTAGAAATGGTTGATGACTCAATGAAGAGCATAATCTATATGATGAATAGTGTAATTTTTTGCTGTAAAATTTCACATTTAATGTTAGTTTTCAGGTAGGTTTCTGTTCTGGTTTCTCTAGTTTTCCCATCTTCTGCACTGTATTTGCAAGCACCTTATGTACTCGAAACCGACAGCTAGCTTCGGCTAACCTAGCCTCCTACAAGCTACATCCCTCATGACTGACAAAGAGTACGACATGAATATTCATCTATTGTCCATCGACTATGTGTTTCGATCTAATCTTAGGTCCTGACTTACCCTCAATGGATGAACCCTACTGAGGAATATATGCAATGATTGAAAATATATATTGGAAGAATAATCCATTCATGAAAGGTGATTTCACTTTAGAATGTCATTAGATTCTCTGCATGATGATTCTTTAACTTGGGTTTTTTTTAGTACAATTAGATGTCTGTAATGATTCTAAGTACATGATTTAGGATTTTGTTCTGTTCTTTATTCATCATTAGAAATTAATAATGAATTCAAGAAGTAGTTGACAGCTTTCTTTGGCTGCCACTGCAGAGAAATTCTATTATCCACAAGTAATTTCTTATTTATGGTACATGTTCCACTCAACTAAATTTTAAATAATTTTTGAGTTTACGAATAAACATGTAGCGAGTTACTCTATAGAAAACTACTATTATTTTGGTTGTGCTTGACATGACGAAAGAAAAGAAAAAGAAACGCCTTATTATGTCTAGATTGAAAGAATCTTCCTTACTATACAGAAATGAAAAAAAACAGGGAAGACACCAACATGTGGGGACTACTTTTTTAATAATATTTGAATCAAGGACCCACATCCATGTGACTCTTTTGTAAAACATCTGGCACAAAAGTTCTGTACATTCAGCACTGTTGAGATTGAAAAGGGTTAAGACTTGATCTTCACTCCTTGCCACGCCGTACGCCTTTAAACAATAGAATGTGAGGTAAGAGTAATTACTAAACACGATCTTAATTACCATTTTAGTACACAACTCCTAGCTAAGTGAATATAATTATTATACAAATAGATTTACCCTATTTTTAAACTAGAGAGAAAAATCAATTGCCAAATTCTTATATTCATAATTATTACTTAAGACGGCTCGGCTTGGTTCATCACGAGGTCCAAACAGTCTTTTTAAATTTTTATTTATGTAGTTCCAAAAAAAAAAAAAAAAAAATTATTCATGTAGGTTGTTTTCTATATTAATTTCAAGGATTCTTTTAAAGTTACATAATTTGTAGACAGAATTAATACAAGAGAGACAGCTGATTCTATCTAAAAATTATGTACGTATAGCAAAGTTCTAATTTCAAAGGGGAAGAAAAGAAAATAATGGCAAGAGGCATGTTTCAATTTATTCTTTTTCGTTAAAGCCCATGACGGCCCAGAACCCGGCTAATGATGGCCGTAATTTGCACCATTATGGGCCATCATGGTTCTTCTAACTCGGACGGAAAAACCATCGGCATAAAAGAAGAATCTCATTCCACTTGATCGTATGTTTTACTCGTGTCAAACTTCATTGCAATGTAGTTCAAATTCCAATTCATCCTCCGTTTTATAAAGCCCCTATTTGATTTGGATTAAAATCCAATTAAAATCTCAAGTTAAAGTCAACAATGAATTTTAACCACAATTCCATAGGATCCATAACTTTTCAACCACACATTTCATCATTTTTTTTTTTTTTATCAAAATCTACTAAAAATCTGATTTTAATCTCTACCAAACAGAGATAAAGTGGGGTTGCTCTAAAGCCAAGATAACATTACTTGAGATCACTCGTTCCGGTACAAATGCACTATGGGTTGGAGATGTGATCTCCAGGAGGACAATTTTCATTACGTTTGCTAGTGTCTTTTTTATAGTTTTGTAGAGCTTTCCCCAGACTAATGGGTGGATATTCCTTTATTCTTCTCAAATGAGTGGATAATAAAATGAAAAGAAGAAAAATAATAAGATCGACGCACAATAATTTAAGTGACTCGACAATATTTTTATGTCCACTTTACAATGCGGAAAATTTACCTTGAATAGGTAACCAATTTTGGACAAGAAAACTCATTTAACACATGTTTGTCCTCCTTTAAAATAAAAATATTTAATTCTCATACTTATTTTTAATTATACATTTACATAATAAAATATTTTGTACGTAAACTCAATTTTTTTTCTACTTTTAACCATACATTCTGTAACAAATCATTATTCAAAATATCATTTTTTTTTTTTCTCAATAAGGACCTTCAAACAACAGCTTATAAACATGGAGCTCGACTTCACCCCATGACCCATGACCTTCATTCACATCATTATATTTTTAAAATTTATAATTTTTTTTTCTTTTTTTATTTTGGTATTTTGGTACTTTATTTTATTTAATTTATTACTATTATTTTCTTTTAAAAAAAATTCTTAATTGTTTTCAATTTATCATAATTTAATTTTTCTTCAATTTATAATGCTTTTTAATATTCTTTCTTTAGCCCCTATTTGGTACAAATTATTTTTCTCATTCTTCTACTCATTTTCAATCACATTTTTCAATAAAATAATATTTTAAATCACATCAATAACTTTTCATTATTTTTTAACCACACATTTTTCATCAATCTACTATTCCATAATACATTCTTCCAAAATAAT
Source organism: Fraxinus sp. D2006-0159 (assembly GCA_903798375.1). Taxonomy (NCBI): domain Eukaryota; kingdom Viridiplantae; phylum Streptophyta; class Magnoliopsida; order Lamiales; family Oleaceae; genus Fraxinus; species Fraxinus sp. D2006-0159. The sequence continues at coordinate 10,887 of CAIGRQ010337914.1, read as the reverse complement.
GTGACTCAAACACAATTTTAATTTTTTTATTAATTTAATTAATTTTAATTTTTTTTTGTCTGTGATTCTTTTATTTTTGTATTTTCCTTTAATTTATTAAATCATTTCGTTTTTATTAGCGTCAATGTAAAATGAATTTAATACTTGCATATAGTAGTTACAATTCGTTTCATTTAATTTTATGAGATTATGTTTGATTCCATTTTCTCTTACAGAATGTTCTAAATTTTGAATTTTTGTAGGATGGAGTACCATCTCGATGCTTATTTAAGATGGATGGTATGAAAATATACATAGAACAGTAGATTCGACAGCTTTACCACTGTATTAGAGTTGCTCGATGATCAGCAGATAAATATGCTATGCAAGGTCTTCATGTGGCCCCTATATCAGTTGAGTGAGGTTTAGTATTCCGGACAGATCATTGATGCATTACTATGTCAACTGCTTAATCCAATCGATGGCGATGCACTCTACTTCGACCTCGAGTGCAAGGTCGCTAGTTACTTTATATTTGAGTTTGCCCTCGTGAACGGACTGAAGATTACGAATGATGAATTAGTGAGTGAAGGTACTCAAAGAAACAATAGGTTGTACGATGCATATTCTCAATACATTGCTTGAAGTTTTAACTAAGTTAACACTATGACGAAGGAGGAGGGTCGAATTTTGTCGATTACTATTATGTATGAGTTGGATAATTTTAATTAAGTTATTAATTCTTAATGCTCTTATTTATGTAGGATTTCAATCCAGTTGATTGACGGTCACCTTTTCCCCGGATATAACCTCTACCAATGGGATCACCTCCGTCAATGAGATCTCCTTCGCCCCCATCCAGACACCTTCCTTGTGGATCTCCTACACACAGCCAGATTCATTATTTTGATGATCTGTATGTACGCCTAACTAGATTTATCAGAGAGGAGATAGGCGTGTTACAATAGGAGTTGAGAGATGAGGTGTGAGTGCTACGACGATAGTTGGGAGAGGAGGTAGGGGCACTACAATAAGAGTTGAGAGGCAAAGTAGCAGATTTATGTCATGATGTTGGAGTGCTACGAGACCATTTAGTAGTTCTTCAAGATGGGTTTGTAACACTATGAGGCGATGTAGCATGCAGATGAGGGGGTAACAAACAGGGTGATAGAGTAGGTGACGGTAGAGGTGGCAATGGGCCGACCCGAGCCGGCTCGGCCTATAGTCGTGCGAGCTCGGCTCGTGCTCGCGACTCGTCTCCTACGAGCCAAGCACCCGCTGGCTCGTGGGAAATTGGGCGAGCTCGGCTCGCGGCTCGAGCTCGCCCAAGGTGAGCCGAGAGACGAGCCGAGCCGAGCGGCTCTTCCGATTTTTGAATTTTATTTTTCTTAAGCCTTAAATTTTTTTTTTTTAATAAAATAGGCGAGCCACGAGCCGAGCCGCTCAGCTCGTGCTCGCTGAGCAGCTCGTCAATATGACGAGCAGAGTAAGCTCGGCTTGTCTACCGAGCCCCCTGCTCGGCTTGTGCTCCCGAGCGGCTCCTGGGTGTCTACAGTACGAGTCGAGCGGGCGAGCTGACATGCTGCTCGGCTCGATTACCACCACTAGGTAACGGAGAAGGGGGTCACACAGAGTGTGTCCCACCGTTGTATAGAGTGGACGGTGAATTAAAGTCATTTTTTGTTATTTGTGGAGTGGGAGGAAGTATCCGTCCCCGGGACATAGGGGATAGCCCCAATGGTGACGAGAGAGATGGCGAAGAACGAGAGGGCTGAGGGGGTGGCCTCGATGACGGTGGAGGTGACGAACCCCAAGGCAAAAGGGGCTATCACCTATGTTGGCTCGCCGACGATATAAGTGTAATATCGAAATTGTTATTTATTGTATATACATAATTTGTTGTTTATTCAATTAATAACTCCTTTCTTTATTTATTGGTATTTGTTGCTGTAGTACATCGACATAGCTATGGACCTATTGCACGATCGGGCTCGAAGATATCCGAGGTCATTTGAAAATTCTGGCCGAGTCATATTGAGCACCGAGTTCCTACGCACCATTAAAATTGAGCAGTAATCGCTCCAACTTTTCGGGAATGAGTATAGGGTGCCTAAATATATGTTCTAGTGAGTCACAGGGAGGTGGTTGAGTGTCGGGGAAAAGTCAGGTCTAGTTGTACGCATATATATATTCCAGTAATTGCAAATTATCACTGATTTGCCGTTGGGATCGTCTTTGCTAATTTCACTCTATATGTGTACGATTCCGATCATACATGTTTGACACAGGGTCAGCTTGAGCATATACATAAGCTGATGGTTGTGATATTTCCTTTGATGGCTAGACACGGGGTGATTGCTCTAGACAGATTTGCCATTGTGTGGGATAGACAACAACGAGACAGTCGAAATCGTAAGTATTTATACTTTTTTTATTTAATTTTAAAACTTAGTTTTTAGCTATACATTACCGAATTAACACATTATTATTTATTTGTAGAGGCAATTGTGGCATGTTCGCAATTTAGTATATTTAATTTTTGAATATAACACATAAGATTGATGTAATTAACCAATCTTAAATACAAAATTGGAGGAAAAAATTAACATACGATTTATATGAATTCAATTGTGATTCGTAGCACATGTATATTGTTTTATTCGAAAATATAAATATTGATTATTTATTTTAAAGTTGTTGTATATTGTATATTGTTTTTTTTATTCAAAAGTAAATATTGTTCATTTAATTTTTTATTTAATAATGGAGTTCTAATTGTAACTTTCTAATTGTTGATTCGGAACATAAAATCGTGATCGAGATAAATAGCGTTAGACTACACATCCAATTGTTAGTTAGGAAAATATGAATTATACAAAATTCGTGAGTATGTCATGTAGCTCTGCGCCTATCGCACCTACACGATCGAGTAAACTCTACAGTATATGGTATTTTAGGCGTACAAAGACATCTAGAACCATGCGATTCAACTTTAGGTGACAACAAATTATAAAGTGGGAGAATATGATCGAAAACTTTCCACTTGTAGAGGAAATATAATCTTAGCATACGCCGCTCTCCAAAAATCAGCAGGGTAATAAGGAGAGCATAAGGTTCACGCTACAAGTCTCTATACATAACCACTACGTTTGCATACTCACTTGGAAAACTCTTCAACTGAAATCAACTACAAGTTCAAGTGTTATCAGTCAAATCCACTATGTACGCAATATTACGTGCACATTTCATGGAAAAGCGCAACTCATATAGTTGTTCCACATTTAACTTTCTTGCAACCTCCAAGAGCCTTGGTTAGCACGCTTGTGAAACTCTGTAATTTCGCACGTCGATCGTGAAACTACTACTGCAGCTTGTTACGAATATTCTCAATCATTCTGAGGATTGGTAACTCTCGATCCTTCTTTAATAATAAAATGAAAGATTCCGCATTGTTTAACGTCATCATGTTGTATCGACATCCTCAAAAATGTGACCGTCCCAATGTTTAATCCCCATTTTTGTTAGATATTTCATACTGGGAATTCCTATGAACTTATTACACTCTTTAATACTGTAAGCTTCTACTACTCTCCTAAACAAGGAAACGATGCCTTTGTCCTGATACCTAGTCTTCAAATTGTTTTGTATATGGTACACTCATGATGTATATCGGGAAAAAATTTAGTGATACCATTTATTATAGACAGTCCCCGATTAGTTACAAAGTCAAGGTCATCGACGTCCCTGATTACTTCCCTCAACTTTGTGAATAACCAACGCATAGACAAATCATTCTCGCTATCGACTATACCGAATGCAAGAAGGTAAATTTGGATGTTGGCATCTTGGCATGTAACAATAATCAACTTGCTTTCGTATCTAATTTTCAAAGTTGTACTATCGACTAAAATTAGGGGTTACGTCACATTTCGAAATCCCTGAATGCAGTCCAAAAGTCTAAAGAAAAATTTATAGCAACTCTCGCCCTCCGTCTTACTAAAAAATGTCGAGCTAGGATAAGTTGTCATCATATTATGGCAATACTTAGCCAATATTGTATAACTCTCATCGACGAGCCCATTAAATCCTCCAATGCGTATTCTTTTGCCTTCCAAACCTTCAGTAGCTTATGATCGTCATGTACTCTCGATGGATGTCGTTAATGATGTCCGAAGGTCTGTAGATCGTCCGTGAGTTTTGATACTTGTGCATTATCTGTCGACCAACAAAATATGTTGCTGGCTTGCCCGTGATCATTTCAACAAATTCCCACTTTGCAAGTATGTTCTCGTGTATACTTGCGAATTATAAATAACTCATTAATGTCCATTTTCGTAGCTAGCAAACGCCAACTGCAATCGTAGCCGACACAGATAATTGTTAAAAATAACTTTTTTGATTTCTTCACTTTGAACTCAAAATTGTATATCAATGGAATCCGATGCATAGCTTCTTGCAAATCTTTCTTGTTGAAAACACTTGCTCAACATGTAAATCTTTATCATCGAAAATCACACGCGAAAAATTAGAGGATGATTTTTCTCGTTTATGCTTTAAAAAATTATAGATCTATTTAAAAAAATTTAATTACACTTTAATCTATGTTGAAATGAGATTTATATATTTAAAAAGTATACTAATTTGACGAAAACGAAATTAAACATACATAAATATACGTACCGATTCAAAGTTATGGATATAAAAAACATATTTTCTTGTTTAGCGTTTGATAAATTTCTAGAGCTTTGAGTTTGAATAAGATTAAAAAAAAATGAGAGAGTTTTTATTTATGTTGGAATAAATAGATAAAAAAAAAATATTAGCCGATTTTGAAATATTAAGTAGTAAGCATTTGATTTTTAGCTTAAATGATAGTATTATGTTTTAAATATTTTATAAGGCCATGTTTGATAGGGCAAGTTTTCTATGGAAGATGGAAAACTTTTTGTCATTTTTCATTTTTTAGAGTGTTTGATAGGAAACGTTTTTCAGATAATTGGTTTTCCACATTTTATTGGTTTACCACATTTTCTTGCTTTTTGAGGTAAATCAATTTTCGTCACTTTGGTGGGAATTGGTTTTCTTCAATGAAAACAAATTATATTCCACAATTTTCATGAAAAATAAAGTCAAACGAACATCAAAAAATTCAAATTTTTAATAATTTTTGAGTGAAAAATTATATCAATCGAACCCACAATTTTCAATGAGCAATTCAATTATATAGAATTGATTGTATTTCCGCCCAAATTCCATTGTCCCATTCAAAAGCTATATAACTGAAAATCCATGCAATGTGGGAATTAGGGGTTTGATTAAAATTCAAAGTACCCCTTGTTATTCCAGCGTCGAATCCGGACCCACTGTTCCATCTCCTGCGAATCACCTGCGAACTGACCTGCAAAGAGTTGGGTATTGGGCCATTCGCTCAGTCTCACTACTAGCTTTTAAGGGAAAAAGAATTACAATCGTGTTCTTGTACTGAAAAGGTTGAGAGCTAAAACCGTCGTTTTTTCTTCTTCAACAATGGCTTCAAAGCTTCTCTTTACCCGAATTCGAACCCTAACTCGACTCTCAAACGCGTTCACGCACTCGAATTTCGACTTCCCAAGGCCAATTCAAACAAGGCAATATTCAGATGCACCGCTGCCATCTCCAATCGGCCCGGCTTCCGCTCCTTCACCTGTCGCTGCTGCCAATTTTAAAAGGGCTTCGCAAAGTTCCTTGAATGAAACTGAGCTCAAAAAGTTCTCGGCCATTTCGGAGACGTGGTATTTTTCATTTCGTTAAGCAAGACACTGCATTTTGTTTAATTTTTGTTATTGTTTTACTTTTCCAATGAATTTTAGGTGGGATGCAGAAGGCCCTTTTAAGCCATTACATGCGATGAACCCTACCAGACTTGCTTTCATTAGGTCCACTCTTTGCCGGTATTTCAGGTAATTTTGACCACGCTTTAGGAAATTAATACTTCATCATTAGAATTTACTACATTATAGGCTTTCTTGAAGGAAGATTGAATTTTATGTCATTCTTTGTTAAAAAGTTGTTAGTTTGGTTATACAATAAGGGGGAAAAGGAAAAGAGACTTTGATGGAGTTAACTTTAGCACTTGTAATTCTTAATAATAAAAATGTACAAATAACTTGAGAGGTTATTTTGAAAAAAGTAATGAAAAATACCATGTTAGGTGGTACTGGTATATACTATATGGCAATGCTAAGCTCACTTCAAGTCCTTCACGTGATTTGAAAATCTCTGCTCCACTATCGTTTAAGTATGCCATTGTCTGAATTGAAGCTTCACTTTCTTTGTGTAGCAATTAGTTGTGCCAGTAGAATTATCATAAGCTAGATGACAATTTTTAAGTACTAGATGCATTTATACCCACATTGATACAGTAAACAGTTTAGATTTCCATCAGTCTATTCGCCTCCATAGTTTGATTTGAGTTACAGTAATCTTCCTTTATGTTGGAGCTACTGTAATGATGAGAATTTCTTTTAAGAATATGTTTCTTAGTAGCACAATGAAGAGGTTCATGATGTTTAAGTACATTGTTTCTTCATGTAAATGGTGAAATAACTTATTTTAGTTTGTTAGCGCTAGTTGACTAACTTTTGATCCTTAAAAAAAGTTATCCCCATTGTAAAAGCACTGATAAGTAGCACTTAAGCATCCCCCATATACAAATAACACCTTAGCAAAGCCGAGCTACATAATTGTAACAAAAGCTCAAAACGTACATAGTACTGTCCTGGCTATATCTCACTAGATGTAGTGGGGCCAGACTGCACAGGTTGGTCTATTTTCTAATAGACAAAAACTGATATCATTCATTCTGGATAGGGAACTGGTGAAACTGAGAACAGGGCATTATTTTCCTGTTTTATTTTTTCTTGGTACTTTTTTAGATTTTTCAAGTATATGTGAACTTTTTATTTGTAGGTAAATCTATTTTCATAGTGCCCGCCTTAACCTAAAGTTAGCCCATTTCTTAAGCCCCAAACCTGAAGAAAAAGAAAACGAATTGAGGTTGACAACTTGTGCGTGTTGCACTGCAAAAATGCATGTGCTTGTTGAAAGGAATAAAACAATAACAAGCAAAAATATTTCTCTCAGTTATTGGAAGCTGATAATTATGTGCATGTTTCAGGAAGGATCCGAACTGTGCAAGGCCATTTGAAGGACTGAAGTTTGTGGATGTTGGTTGTGGAGGGGGTATTTTATCTGAGGTATGCATCTTTAAATTTTTGATGATTCATCAAAACGTCAAATCAGAATTTTTGACCACTTGTCTTAACTACAAAAAACCCTTATTCTTAATAATTATGAAGTCAACTACATGAATCATTTTTCTCCATTTTGTTTTTGGTTCATTGCTACCTATTGAAGTATCTTAAACAACTATATTCTTTGCAAACAGAGCAGCTCACATTCGTTTTAGTTTATACATCCTCTTGATTACTTGTTCTACTCTGATCGTGTCACTCTCAAGCCTCTTTAGATGTACTGTCCACTTGTGTTAAATTGGAATTATAATGTGATCTTATCAAGTTGGCTGGTAGATACACTTATATACTAAAGTTTAATATCACTAGTTTTCTAATTAAGTTTTTCATTTATGTTTCAGCCTTTAGCTCGTATGGGAGCCAGTGTAATGGGAATCGATGCTGTGGAAAAGAATATCAAGATCGCACAACTTCACGCTGTATGTTTTATTATAGAACAAAAGTAAACAAACCTCTTATATTTTACTTATGAATGTATGCACAAACATGTGGCAAAATGCATACTATTTCTCTTTTTTTGCTAGTGCACTGGGAAAGTATGATATCCAACTATCCTTTCGTTTTCTTCTGGTTTGTCTTTCCCTGATTTCCTCCAACGTCCTTCAGTTTTGGAGAACTTAAATGACTGACCTATCTGGTTTCCATGATGTTGGATGATCACATTCAAGGAGGAGTCAAATCCATGTCCATATATCTGTACAACTGCAAAATACCCAACTCAAAGCTGATGAAAATCTTGTAATTTTATTACTTTATTGTTTAAGAGCATGTATTGCAAAGCTTAAATTATAACTTAAGTTGGTCAAATATACTTTTTATCCTTACATTTTGTATGACCCAAAATTTGTTATTATTTATTAGCTATATATTTTATAGGATCCACAACTTATAAGCACTACCAAACAAGTAGAAGTGCCAAATATGCTGCTTTCCTATTTGTCGTATTAAAATAATTCTTAGATTCTGTTTTTAGTCATACTCATTTTCTTACTTTTTTCTTGGTTATTCTTACCATCATCAGTATCCTTTTTCACTTAAATGTCTGCGCGCTCAAAGAAGTAGGCTGCCAAATGATGCAAAAGCTGTTCTTCTCACTAGAGTTTATCTTCTTAAAATTTTCATGTATTCTAAGAGAGTTATTATTTGGATTGTATTTTGGGATTCAGTGTGAATATTGATGGGATTTTATATATTTCCCAGGATTTGGATCCTATAACTTCATCCATAGACTATCGTTGCACAACTGCTGGTACACATTTAAAAATATTTGATTAATTGTTTACTGCTTTCACATATTCAAATCAATCTCGTACACACTTATACATCCTGTGACTTGTGTCTTTATGTTAGGCTGTCACCCATTTGCTGGGAATGAGTGTGTTTATCAGATGATCTTTATACTTTAATTATTAATTGTTATTCATGTTTTACTATTTGAATTCTTTTTTGATGTTCCCTAGTGCCCAAGTGTTTCTTTTATCCCATTTTATTTTTTGAGTAGGGGGTGGAATAATTGCTGATCATTCTTTTGGGGCGTGTGGGTGTGTTTTTTGAACTTTTCGTGTACTATTGCTTGGTCAATTCTGATTGCTGTAGCTATATCGTCTTCTTCATTTTTTAAAGCGTTTACTTGCTTGAAGCCTTGAACCTCTATTCTTCAGAAGCTGATGTATATTGCAATTGTATCAACAGAAAAGCTAGTGGAAGAACAGAGACAATTTGACGCTGTAATTGCATTAGAGGTACGTCAATGTGTTGAAGCTGATGCAACTTCCATACAATGATGTGATTGCTTAAGAAACCCAATAGGATATTATACTTGGTACCTCGTGAGCATATCTTACAGAATCAATTGCTGATGTTTTGCCGTATATCTTCGGATTATATGTTCTTTCATTTGCGTGTACTTGTAAGAATACAGGTATATATCTGATTTTTTGCATTTTTCCTTAGGTGATTGAGCATGTGGCAAATCCTTCTGAGTTCTGCAAATCATTGTCTGAATTGACGAGTTCCAGTGGAGTGACTATCATCTCGACAATTAATCGTTCAATGAGAGCATATGCCACTGCCATTATAATGGCAGAGTACGTCTTACATTGGGTACGTTTACTGAGCCGTAATCCCTTGTGCGGTTGCTTTTTGTGGGGGTTTAATGTGTTTATTAGCTTGTATTTACATGTTTAAACTTGCTAGATCCCGAGAGGCACACATGAGTGGTCGAGCTTTCTTACTCCCGAAGAACTAGCCCTAATTCTTCAGCGTGCTTCGATCTCTGTAAGTCCTTTTGAGTATTACTTACCGAATATATTCTCTTTTTCCTGCACGTAATTGTCATTTCCTGCGTACATGCCGTTTGTCCAGGTTGAAGAGATGGCCGGGTTTGTTTATAACCCGGTGACGAGGCGATGGTCTATCTCCGACGATATTAGTGTAAATTTCATTGCATTTGGCACAAAAAACAGCTAATAAGTAACTGTAACTATGTTCTACACAAATTTTGATCAAGTCCTTTATCCTTGTTTGGCATGTCTTATGTTATTAATAAATATTCATCATATTATTTCCAAAAATTTTGGTGATATCTCTGATGTCATGTCCAATTAAGCTCCCATTCGGCAAATTTATAAATGGTATAGAAACAGTAATATTCGTGATCTTGTGAAATTTGTGGATAACGAGTAGTATATATGTATGGTTGGACTTTTAAGTCCATTAAAAATTGACATATGATTATTATGTCGAGGTTGTGATACCTTAAATTCGATGTTGCCCATTGAACATTGATGTCAACCAACGACTATTAATATAAACCATAGACCTTAAGAAAAAAGAAGAAGCAATTTTTACAATAAAATGTTTTACGGTATACCAAAAATTCGAAGTCACTAATTTAATATTCTACTTTTCATTGACATATGATTATTATGTCGAGGTTGTGATACCTTAAATTCGATGTTGCCCATTGAACGTTGATGTCGACTAACGAATATTAATATAAACTATAGACCTTAACGAAAAAAAAAAGAAGCGATTTTTACAAGAAAATGTTTTACGGTATACAAAAAATTCTAAGTCACTCATTTAATATTCTACTTTTCATTAAAAAGGTCCCGACAAGAGTTAAAATAGGAGGCTGACTGGAAGGAAGCTATCACTAGTACGCTAGTTATGATTATGTTAATGGAGTGATTAATTATGACTAAATTATTCACAAAATTATTTTATTTAAATTTTCTCTTGAACTTCAGTGACCATTAGAGTTCGTTTGATTGCAAGAGTGAAATTTGAGTGAAAAAAAAATGAATTTCAAATAATTGAATTGTCTAGAATTGTTTTCCTGAGAATTGTGAATTAATTGTGTTTCATTAGTATGAATTTTTTGGTGTTTGTTTGACTTTGTTTTACATGAAAATTGTCCATTAAAAGAATATAATTTGTTTTCATTGCAGAAAAAAAAAAAAAAAACTGGAAAACCATTTTCTTCCCAAAGTAGTAGGGAAATCGAATCAATAAAAACCTGGAAAAATGGATCACGTGAGTAGGGCTGGACGCGGTTCGGTTTGAGTTGGTTTCGATCCCAACCCGAAACCAAAATCAAAACCAAATTAGTCGG
>CAIGRQ010337909.1:0-13594 GCA_903798375.1 Fraxinus sp. D2006-0159 | reverse complement strand
AACCACACACCTCTAATGCACAAAAAGGCACTTCAACCATGTGAGCTACACTTCTTTTAGTAGATCATTGCTATAATTATTAATTAACATTACTTATAATAGATGTGTTTAAAAATTGAAAGGAAGAATGCGATTAGAGAGAATCGAACCCGAGAATTGAGGGTGGAAGGCGGATGCTTCACCAATTGAGCTGGTTTCTAATTCTACAATAACATATATATATACAATTATTTTCATATTTCTTAATTAATTTTTTTCCTGACGAATCCAGCACGGGTGGCCGCCCCGGCTCGTCGGGTGCTGGGTCCGCCCCTGCTGCTATGCATAGGTTCAAATTTCACACAGAAATTTTTCCTTTCTGATTTTTAGAATCTTACAAGTTTCCAGGAGAAACATAGGGGGTATCATTTTCATGCCAGTGTTTGTCTTCCAATATTATTATAGATCGAAGTAAGAACTTTGACAAAAACAAAAAGTCAAATAACCCTCAACCATGACGACACTATAAAACTGTACCACAAGAAACACTAGATAATCAGAAGAGTTCATGTACTGTAACAACTGCTCTTTGTGGGAACATTTGGGAAGGGAAGTTTTTCTCATCCAATGTGTATTCTTTTGAATGACAAATTAGCAAAGTTGGATGATCGGAATGTTTACTGCCATGAGCCATTGCTAGTCATTATTTAAGATACAATTTAAATTTTTTCACTATCTCGTAATATTTTATTGAATTTCAAAGTAGCCATTTACTTTTCTTGTGAAGTCTGTCTTCTTTTCATAATGAGTTTATCACCAATACACAGCTACTTTTGATATCCTGGACAAACTGATACTACTCATTTTAAAGGATTTTGCAACTTTTTCCTATTTACGAACAAAAATCATATGTAATGACAATTAATAGAACTGTTCCAATTGTCTTTTAAGTGTTTGTTCGGTACACATCTAACCAGCTCACGTAGTTCCCTGTAAGGGAAAAGATGCAATCATGATGTTTAAATGATACGCATGACTTTGTGGAGAAGGTTTTATGGCTAAATATTTCTTCAAAATTGATTCTTCTAGTTTCATCTTGGATGAAGCTATATTATATGCAAATACTCGTAAAAATAAAAGTTTGTGCAAGCAATTTTATAGGTGTTCCTGCACTAGATACAACTTTCAATTTAGATACAAGTGTAGTGGTATATTTTCTTTTGCAATAGAAACTCTATAGTTTCCCCTGTTAGTTAATTGTTTTCAGGGACACCTAATGAAGTTAGCTATGGGCAATAACAATGCATCAATCTTACCGTATGGAAAAAGCAACCACTCGGAGAATCTAGAGCTAACTTGAGTACTGTTCTGCACATACTATTCTTCATATTTGTTGGCATTCCTTCCCGATAACCCTGTTCAAGGCTATTTTTTTGGTTGAAACAGCTAATTTTATTCACCCCCTCCCCCTTCCCTTTTGGAGAAATTTTGGTAAGACTTGTTGCCCCAGACTTATGCCCGAGGAAGGGGAGGAAGGAAGTGTGTGGGTGTAAAGGACACTTAGTCAACTACAAATGACCTGCTTCAGTCCATAGGAAAATATGAAATTATTAATGCATTTGCAGGGATTTTCAATGAGTTTTTTCTGATGAAATATTCCAGGATGGAAGAGTGATATGCTCATCAAATCCAATGTATGGAGAAGGAAACGAGCCTGGAAATGAGGCAGGTTACATTGTGGGAATGTCTACATGTTACCCTCGACCTGGCTCTGTCAAGATATCTTCTGGGGAGACGCTAACACTTGTATCCAACTATAGCAATGCACAGAGACATACAGGAGTCATGGGGCTCTTCTACATCTTGGTCGTAGGCTCATCACCACCAAACACAGTAGTGCATGCTCCGGCAGAAGTAAGACCCTTATTCTCTGCACATTATATTGCCCCTGAATATGATGCTAAGTGATCACAACTGTGATGCATACTATAAACTATCTTTGATATGCTAAAGAACGATGTGTTAAAAGACATGTAGCATGGTGTTGCATCCATACAGTCGTAAATCCTTTGAGTCCTTGAATCGATGATACTACGGTAAGGAAGCAGTTCATAAAACAACATCAATTATGTACATAATTTAAATAAATAAGATTGTCTCCTCTCTAACAACTTTAAATTTTAAGATAGGGTGGTTCATTAAGGTATCAAAGGAAACTGAGGTCGTGAACTCAAGTTTCGCCATCACCCGTTTATGAAATTTGTGCTTATTCAGGCCTTTGATGAAAACATGAATTTAATCTGCACTTGGGGGGCGTGTTGCAAACATAATTAATAGATAACTTCATTAGCTTTCTAATAATTTAAGCTTTTAAATGAGATGATTCAACATAATATTTAGGTATCAGCTTGAGCAGTCATTCAAATGAGGATTCCGGTTCATTCTTTTTGGGGGTTGCTGAAAAATGATCTTTCGATGGTAAGTGAATGATAACTACATCAACTTAAGTAGTGGGGAGCCTGAAATTTGAGTTATGGGTCATGCACATATATTAAGACTTATTTTCCATTTTTTTTTTTCTTTCTCCAGTCTGATTAGAAAGCTCTTGTTCATAGAATCATAGATGGTATATGTTCAAAGTTATCTCATTGATAACAAATATCATCAATTAGATCCTATTTTACCGATTGATTTAATGAGTCAATAAGATATACTTCTATATGCTTCTCGATAAAATTACTTGTGAAGCGATACTGCATCACTGGTTGTTTTTTAGTCAATAGAATGAGCAAGTTCTTGACCTGTAAAGATATGCTAAAATAACAAAGACTATTCATTAGTCTGGATAAATTGGATAGGATTCTTAGGATAGCCTAAGTAATTCTGATCAAGTAATCTATTATTTCAAGAGAGAGAACGGGAAATTGCCCTGCCTACTCTTCATGATTGTACTTGGATTTTCGAGTTTCATAAATGTGCTGCTCATCTATTGTAGGTACATCAGGCATGGATGATACCGTTGTCTGTTTGGGGTGTTGCTCTGTTTGGAGTTGCAATGATTCTGGTTATTATTTCTGCATTCCGATATAGGATCAGAAAAGAGGAAGGCTATGAAGCTATAGTCATGTGAGCTTTTCCTTTCAAGTTTGGCTCACCACAGGGATTGTCTGCAGTCTTGTTGCATCACTATATAATTTTATGCAATATTTACCGGTGTTCTTAATTCCTTTTGGATTCACAGGATAGTTATACTTCAATAAGATCATGTTATAGTTGTATTGTTGATTGAGTTTGTAGTACGATATTTCTTTGCATAACTTGGTACATAATGTTCAGGGGTTGGTTCATTTTCTTGTTGCTTGTTGTTGTCGATTTTATATCCCGGAAGTGTACGATAGTAACAAGTACTAAAGTAGACCTATGAGTTTAGATACCAACTTCAATTTGATTTAAAACAAATAGAAGTAGTTATGTTTTCTTTTTGTGATTTTTTTTTTATTTTAAATATACTAAAATAGTAAAAAATGATTTTTAATGATGGTTTAAAAGTTGGGATTTATGAGTTCAAATTCTATAACATTTGATTATGTTTAACCCGTTGAATTCCAATAGCATATTCAATTTACTCCTCTCGAATTCAAATTGACCCTATTTAACTATGTCAATTTTATATATCTATGTGAATTTGAATACACTTTAGTTAAACTCATTAAATCTTTAAGAATCTATGTAATGACCACAATAAATAGAAAATTTATCTCTACACTTTTATACTAGTTTTCGGATTTTACTATGTGGTCTAAACAAATAATATATATATATATATCTACGTAATTATCGCTAACAAAATCAATGAGTTGTTTGTCATTTAATCCAAGCATAAGATTAGAAGTAAAAACAATTCACAAAATTAATAGAAAATCTAAAACTTCTAATTAAAAATAAGGTTCAAAAGTAAGTTACAATCATTATCTTGACTAATTAATTAATTACACATCATGGAAGAATAAAAATACAAGAAGGAATTAAAGTACATCATTGGTTATTAATAAAAAATGAGAAAAATATGAAAATCTTGCACCAAGAATCCGTCTCTTCTTGTGAAATCCTTGAAACTAACTTTTGATTGATTTATTAATTTTTTTTCATCATTTTGGCTTGAATAATATATGTACAATGAATACCCAAGTATTGGCTTGAATTTATGTGTATAATGAAACTCTACAAACCCCCTTTTAATTGTTGGATAAGTGCATGTATTTATAGAACAAGATTTAGGCAAAACCATTGTTCAAATTGAATTCCTCAAAGAGTTTAAGAATAAGAAGGAAACAAATTCATTTTCCAATTGAACTCCTTTTCCCATCTGACTTTAGTCCTTCATCTTCTGATACTTAATTAAGTCATCTTCAATCAAAAGTTATTAATAATTGATCCAAGGCAAGTTCTGGAGTTTGCAATTTAGTCCCAAACTTTTTAAGGGTGTGTTTGAGTCACATTATTTTGGAATAATATATTTTGAAATAGTAGATTGATGGAGAATGTGTGGTTGAAAAATAAAGAAAAATTATTGATGTAATGAAAAATATTATTTTATTGAAGAATGTATTGTTGAAAATGAGTAGAAGAATGAGGATAAAAATTTTAATGTGTACCAAATAGGGGCTAAATGTCGAATTTAACTCTAGAAACTTATGAACTTTCATTAAATGCTTTATTAATACGTTCAATTGATCTCTTGCAATTCAATTAATCTTCAATTGTTTCAAATCAACTCTAATTAATCTCCAAACAACCTCTTTTCAAAAAAAAAAAAAAAAAATATCCAAATTGAGATTTTCCTACAATTAACATAATTTACACAAATTAAATAGATATTCCCTCAATTTACATATAAATAAATAATAAAAGAAGTCCGAATAAACGCATAAAATGCACTTATCACTTGTATTGTGATGTACTGAAAATGTGTACAACGCAATACAAAGATTCATTTATGCAACAAGAATGCTGAAAATTTTACCTCTCCTAAAGTAAGATAAAAAATAAAAAAGAAGTTTATGAGGTAGGCTAACATCAACTTCACTATGGGTGGGTCGGCTCACCTTTACTCGTCACCGTCCAACCTTCAAAATTTTTGCATTGTGGTCTCCAGACTTATATTAGTTTTACTCACCTTAGTCTTGATGGATGATTTTCATTTTCGATTTTCATTTTGGTCATTTTTTAGTAGGGATGAAGTAATAGTTAGTGTTCATGTAAGTTGAGGATTCAAATAAAAATAAACAAAAGTTGGAGACTCGAAATTGCAATATTCATAGTTTTGGGATCTTTATTACAAGTCTTCCTTGCTTATGGTATTATTTGGTATTGGGAAATATACATAATTATTTTACTTTCAAAATACATTTTCAAATTTAAGAAACTTGTGATATTCTTTCAAAAATCAGGTAGTCATATTTGTCACCACTTGGTAAATTTTTTGTTACCAATTTTATTAATTAAATAGGTTAAAGTCAAAATAAAATACAATTTATGATCACAATTATGCATTAGTTCACAAAGCAAAAAAAAAAAAAATATAGTTATAAAGATGGATATTCTAAAAAGTTCACCTAGGCACCGCTTTGACATAAGGCTAGGGGAAGATGCCACATCTTAGCCATGAGCACCTAGTGGCACTTTATTAATTTCTTTATTTTTTAAAAGAAAAAAAATTTATTTAACTTTAGTTTCAAATTTTTAAATGACTTTATCTTTGCAAAAGTAAAAAATAAAAACACATTAGAAAATTTCAAGTAGGAATTGTTTAGTTGAAAGTTGAAACTATGAAAAATAGTTTAACATTTGCATTTTGAAAACTTGTATAATTATAGAAATTATTAAGTAAATATTATATTTATAATTTTATATGTTTGATATGTATTATTTTCATTATTAAATAATTTTCAGAATGATTAAAGATTTAAAATAATATTAAAAATAAGAAAACATTTTTTACGCATAGACCTCGATTAGGCTCATAAATCTTGAAACTTGACATTCACGCCTAGTTACGCTTTGACATTTAGAACACAGATAAAGACAAAATGTGGGTCACAATTATAAATTTAATAAAAAATCACATATATTTATAGGAGACAACTTATTTATTGATCTCAAATTATCGATTTTATTCATAACAATTACCTAAATTATTGGTCACAAACTCTCTTCATCTCGTACCATTAGTACGAACCAAACGTCACGACAACCTCACCACCAATGCCCGCACCAACAACCACAACCATCTTCTCCTCAAATCCATCATCACCTCCACCTCCCACTCTAACCAACCATACCTGAACCACCACCGCACAATCAGAGACGTAGCGTCACTACCACCATTGCACCACACAACAACCATCTCCTATACCTCCATCACACCATAACCTCCACCTCTACCTCTACCTCTACCTCTATCTCCAACCAACCATCCTTTCTCTTTCAAACAGACGGACATAAATTTGTAGAGGTTCCCCACGGTTAAAATGTAAAGTATTGAAAATATAATTCAGCTCAAGATGTATTGCTTCATCATTGATAATGTATAAATATTTACAAAAAGAATATTCTAGATTGTACAAAGAATTGTTAGCTCCTTAATTCAAAGAAAATGTTGGAATGAGGTTGCAACAGAAAGTTAGTGCTAGCATTTGATATAACAAAAGAATCTCTAGCAAGGATCACCGTTGGCAAAGGCTAATGGAATGGCTACTGACTATGCAGCTAGAATTGAGCCAGCTTGGTAAGGTAGTTAAAGCAGTTAACTCTAGACACCCCTCTTCAAGATGGACGGCAATGGAGTGACTCCAAGCTTGTCTTTCAAGAAAAGGAACCTTGAATGAGTGAGTCCTTTGGTTGGCAAGTCAGCTATCTAATCAGAGGATGGCGCATACTTGACTTCTAGCTATTTTCCAAGCACTTTGTCTCTGATGAAGTGAATATCTAATTCAATATGCTTTGTTCTAGCGTGGTATACCGAATTTGCAGCCAAGGCACCGGCACTCATATTGTCACACCATAGAATTGGAATTGAAACTTGTGGTAATTCAAGTTCCTTGAAGAGTGATTAGATCCAAGCTATCTCTGATGTTGTTGAAGCTAATGCTCTATACTCAGATTCTGTACTTGATATAGCAACTGCATGTTGCTTCTTTGAGGACCACACAACTAGATTTTCTCCTAAGTAGATACAATAACCTGTAGTCGACCTTCTGTCATCTGGGCAGGATGCCCCAGTCTGCTTCTGAATATCCTTTTAGATCCAGTTTATCACTCCTTTGTATCCACAACTCTTGATTTATTGTTCCCTTTAGGTACATAAGTACCATTTTCAAAGCTTGCCAGTAAATTGGAGTTGGGGATTGCAGATTTTGTTTTAATTTGTTTACAGCAAATGTAATGTGTGGCCTGGTATGAGTTAGATATTGAAGTGCTCTTACTGCACTTCTATAGATTGAAGGATTTTTTTAATGGTTTACCTTCTGCCTTTGACATGGTTTTGCCTGCTAGAATTGGAATTGGGCATAACTTGGGATTTTCCAATTCAAATTTTCTAAGTAACTCACCAATATACCTTGCTTGCGTCAAGTGGAGACCTGAGCTATGCTACAGCACTTCGATTCCCAGAAACTAGTGAAGTTGCCCCATATCTTTGAGTGCAAACTTTTAGTTTAATTCACTTATGAATCTTTGTAATAACCCTTCATCCTTCCTAGTTACTACAATGTCATCAACGTAGATGAGGGCAAATATGACTTGTTTCTCATTTTTGAAGTAGAATAGTGAGGTGTCTGTAACTAATTGCTTGAATTTCCAGTTCATCAGTATTGACTTAAGTTTATCATGCAAGGTTCTAGGTGCCTGCTTCAACCCATAAATTGCCTTTTCCAATTTGCAGACATGATCAGGTTTTGATGGATCTACAAAGCCATTTGGTTGGTTCATATATACCACTTCTTCAAGTTCACCATTTAGGAATGCATTGTTGATATCTACTTGTCTGATTTTCCATCCTTTAGATACTACCATAGTGAGTATAACTCTTAAGGTTGATGCTTTGATTACAGGGCTGAAGGTTTCATAAAAATCAACCTCAGGTTCTTGATGATATCCCTTAGCCACCAATCTTGCCTTACAAATCCATCAGTGTTGTATTTTGTTCTGAAAACCCATTTGCTTCCTACTATGTTGTAAGCTGGTGATGGTGGCACAAGCTTCTAGGTTTTTGTTTTCATCAGGGCATTAAATTCTTCCTCCATAGCTTTCTTCCACTCTTTGCTCATTAAGACTTCATTTAGGTTCCTTGGTTATGATATTTCAAGGCTGCAGCCAACTGATTTTCCTAGGAATGTCTTTGGTTTGGAAACTCCTGCCTTTGCTCTTGTGATCATAGGGTGTTCTATTAAGTTCCTTGCTCTTGACTGAGGCCTGATTTGTTGCTGATTTACCACATCATCTGATTCAGTATTTCCATCATTCTGTAGCACCTCAAGTTCTATTTCAACTCCTTGATTCACTGCTTGATTGTTCATACCTTTATCACTTCCATTGTCACCATTTATGTTTTTAATTTGACTGTCACTTAGGCTGAAAGGTGAGTGATGCTCAGCATATGTTGCTTCACGAAGAATAGTATCAACAGGATTTGAGATATGTTTAGAATTATTTGGTTGAGGTGAGAACTAAAACTAGGTTACCACAGACTCTGGAATCATAGAGTTTTGTTACTTTTGGATAGAAAACAAAAACTTAAAAGGGAACTCAAGTTCATTAAACACAACATATATTGTGGAGGATAAACATTTATAACCTTTATGGGAGTCACTATATCCAATGAATACACATTTGGTTGAATGGAAACTGAATTTGTGCCTTTGGTAGGGCCTTAAACAAGGGTAGCAAGAACACCCAAAGATTCTTAATGACTTGTAGTCGATTTTTTTCCCAAATAGAGCCAGATAAGGGGACTACATTTTGAGTAAGGGTGTAGGCAACCTGTTGATTAAGTAGGTTGCATTTTGGAAGGATTTCTACTAATCTTTTATTTACATTTTGGCTTGGGCTAAAAGAGTGAGGCATGTTTCAGTTATGTGCCTATGCTTCCTTTCAATTCTACCGTTTTGGGCTGAAGTGTGTGGACATGGATGTCTGAAGTCAATGCCCTCTTGAGTTAGATAAGGTTTAAAAGATCGATACTCATATGGATGTCTGGAGTCAATTCCCTCTTGAGTTAGATAAGGTTTTAAAGATCTATACTCTCTTCCCCAATCAGCCTGTAGGGTTTTTATTTTCTTTGTAAGCCTGTTCTCTACTAGCTTCTTGAAATGAACAAAAACATTAAGTGCTTCATATTTTTGTTTTAGAGGAAAAATCCAAGTGAACCTACTAAAATCATCAGGGAATGTTAAGTAATACTTGAAATCGGATATTGACAGAATTGGTACAGGTCCCCATAGGTCAGTGTGCACAAGTTCAAGTGGAGTTTTGGCATGAGAAGTGGAAAGAACAAAAGGCAGCAGGTGGGATTTGCCAAACGACAGGCATCATAGAAGGATTTGCTATCATTTTCATTCAACTTTTGATTACAAGTTTTGAGCACTTGAGACACCACTTGGCTAGATGGGTGTCCAAGTCTCATATGCCATACATTAGGTTGAAGATTCAAAGACTCCTGACTAGAATTTAAACTGGGATAAGTGGAAGAGGTATTGCAGCAATACTTATTTGAGGTAGAGGTACCAGACATCTGAGATTGACCTTAGGTGTTTAGATGAGGGAAATCCAGTTGATACAGTCTTTCTTTAAGCCTCCCTTGCAGCATCACTTCCTTCGTTAGCTTGTCCTTGATAAAGCAACAGTTAGAATGAAATTTCATATAGACATTGTTATCAGAAGTTAATTTTGACACACTGATGAGATTTTTCTTTTCTGATTTCAGGTACATGTAGGAGTTTATTTAACACAAGTGACTTGTTGTTTAAAGTAGGAAGATGAGATATACCAAAATGGGAAATATGAAGCCTATTTCCATTTCCTACCATTATTGCTTGCTTACCAGTATACTCAATAACTAAGGAGAGATTTTGCTTATATGCAGTAATGTGGTTACTGGCACCAGTATCAGCAAATCAGGCAGGATCATTCAAAGAAGTAAGAGATGCCACAAAGGCTGTCGGTGCTGTTGATGAGGAGTTGAAGTTGGTTCTTTGATTTGGTGGTGCTTCTGCATACTGTTCATCATACCTGAAGTTGCAAATGTTTGCTTTGTGTCCAACTTTTCCACACACCTAGCAGTAGGTCTATCACCACCATTGAAACTACCTTCTCTGTTTCTTCCTTTTCTTTTACCTCTGAAGTAGCTAGAAAATCTTCCGTTGGTGATTGGCGTGTGAGTTCTGATGTGATGATGATTTGGGCCATATCTTTGAGTGAAATTTACTGAGGTTTGATCAAGACTGATTCCTGCCATTTTATTTCTCATTGTAGTCAAATGTTCCAGCCTACTTTCAAAGGTCGTTAATGTTGATTGTAGTTCTGCCCAAGAGATGCTTTCTCTACTATGAATTTGAACAACAATAAAAGTGTAATCTTCATCTAGACCTACTAGGACTTGAGTAACCAAGTCAGAGTGGGGAATAGCCTTGTAGCAATTTCCAGATTATCTGCCAGCATCTGCACTTTGTTCAAGTATTGGTCAATACTCATACTACCTTTCCTTGCCTTTTGAAGTTCACCAATAAGAAGGTAATCCTGGACCTATTCTGAACCCCATAGCTTTCCTTCATAGCTATCTATAGCTCACTTGAGGTTTTAGCTCCCATCACTCTCATAGCAATATCTGGAGTCATTGAGGAATAAAGTCAACCCATGAGTAGTTGGTCTGTCGACATCCACTGATTATACTCTGGATTTCTTGTCATTTTAATGATGGTTCCACCTTCACCAGCAATATCAACTCCAATGAATTCTGGAGGACACAACTTTGTCCCCAAAATGTAGCCTTCAAGGCTGTGACCACGAATGATGGGCAGTATCATGTTCTGCCAAGTAGAAAATTGTTTTTGTCAAGCATGATTGATACTACTTGAGCTAAGTTTATACCGAAGGGTGAGAGATTTGGATTTCCTTGCATTGCAGCTGAGTTGCTGCCAGAGATGGATACAGGAGCTGAGTTTCCTTCTATGTTTTTTGGAATATTATCGGCGTTGGCCATATGCTCTGATACCAAGTTAAAATGTAAAGTATTGAAAAGATAATTCAGCTCAAGATGTATTGCTTCATCATTGATAATGTATAAATATTTACAAGAAGAAATTCTAGATTGTACAAAGAATTGTTAGCTCCTTAATTCAAGGAAGATTTTGGAATGAGGTTGCAACATGAAGTTAGTGCTAGCATTTGATATAACAGAAGAATCTCCAGCAAGGATCACCATTGGCAAAGGCTGATGGAATAGCTGCTGACTGTGCAACTAGAATTGAGCCAGCTTGGTAAGGTAGTTAAAGTAGTTAACTCTTGACATAACAAAATCTCCAAACCTGCCCACCACCACCTACATCTTTAATGCACCACAAATCTACCCCAACTCCGGCCATCGCAAAAATAGAAGAAGAGAGAGAAACGAAAAAACTAAACGATCTCCTCTTTTGAGAGCCATCGATCATCATTTGTAGCGTCAGACTACCATCATCATCTGAAGGTTCACAATGACATGTATCTTCAATTTGGTCTTTGTTTTTGCCTCCACTTTATCTTCCCCACCATTGCAGGCTGAATTGAACATATGGTCATCGAAGCAGTGATTTGAATGGGTTGATGTGGTACTTTGCTAATTTAGCAGCGAATTTAGCATAGGAGATATTTAAGTGTTGGTGGCAATGAAAAGAGTGAATAGATAGATCTAGGGATGGATAGAGAGGAAGGTGGCGAGAGGTGCCGGAGAAGAAGGTGGCAGTGGTGGTGTTGGTGTTGGTCGACGTACAACCTATGGGTGTGGAGATTTAGACTCTGTGTTGTGGAAACAATATTGTGACAAAAGGTGGAAAATAAATTAAGGTTAGGAGGTCATAGTGTGGAATGGAGTGCGTGGGTGGGTGGGTGGAGTTAGGATACATGTGATTTTTGAAAAAATAATTCTATTATCTGATTATTGAAATGAAAAATTAAAAAATAGATGTGGGTGTCATTTCCTCTTTCCTATTTGGAGGGGTTCTGCTATACAAAACTATTGGATAACCATTCAGCCGTTGGGCCCACTATCAAAGCCCATGGATTGAAGAAAAAAGTCTATTAAGATCATACAAAATATTATTGGAGGAAATTAGGTCCCTTTCGCCCTTCATGTGAGAAAAATTGAAAGATACTGGCGAGTTTGAAAACAAAGTTGAAAAATATGCATCTTTTAAATTAAACACGTTTCTGTTAGGGGTAAAATAGTGATATTCATTTACATAAAAAAATATTTAACTCCCCTTATTTTTTTTTTAAGGTTTATATTACCACCACAAAATCTATTTTTTCAACCACATTATATCACACCACAATTAAAATGTATTTTCAATAAATACACCACAATAAATTTACAATTATACTCATTGTTCAATATTCCGTTGCCTCAATCCCCTAAACTTTAGTGCATGCTTTCCCATCATTAATTTTCCCATCCATTACATAAAATCAAGGTTATGAAAATGAATGCAGAAGTTTCATAACTTTTACAACACGAATTAGAAAGCAAGTTTGAATTGATTAAATATAAAGTAAAATTCAAATACCAATTCATATAAAAATAATATTAAGGACAAGATTATCTAATAATCGTGAATATCAAAATTATCTTGACATCATAAGTTTCTAACTGTGACAACAACGTGAAGACATAATTACTTGTGGATGAATCATGGCACATGGAGGTTGCCCATAGAAGATAAGTTGCCTAAAGTGATTGGCATACAAGGAGTGACGGTAGGTGCCATGGTAATTGGTCGTATTTGAGAAAATTGAGCCTAGATAAAATGATTTATAAAAACAATTTATTCATATAATTCTCGACGTTGTATGCCATAAATTGAGAAGCATAAAGTGAGAACATACAGATCAACGTAATAATTGTGGTGTCTCGTTAAGGTTGGAAAGTAGATTTAAAAGTTGGTTAATTAAATAATTTCAGGGGCCATTAAAGTAAACACTAAACTTGTAATGTAATAAATAAATTTTGTGTTGGTAATAATTACTCTTTTTTTAACCTCTATAATTTGGATCCATGGATGAAGGAGGTGAAAGGGGTTTCAATGAATCAAAAGTGGCCAAAAGGAAATGTGGTACGGTTGAAGGAACTTCAATGAAGAGAAATCATAAGTTTAAGCCTGATTTAGTCTTGTTATTATGATTTTATCGGTTTTAGTTTTTTTTTATTTTATTTCTAGGGTCTTTTCTTGATTGAAATCCTATGATTTTCTTATTATTTGATGTATTATATGTGAACATTTGATGTAGCTATTATCTGCATAAGAATCAGAGGAAACTTGAAAAGTTAAAATAATCTTTAGAAACTGTTGACACACTAAAAATG
>CAIGRQ010337901.1:0-13474 GCA_903798375.1 Fraxinus sp. D2006-0159 | reverse complement strand
AAAATATATAAAGAACATGGAATTAATTTAATAAAGCCTCTATATACATATTGAAATTTCTCATTTTGTAAAAGTTAAATAAAATTAATAAATAATTATGTGAGAGTCATGATAAATACAGAAAACCAGTTTGAGGTCCTGAAAAAGATTTTGAACCAAGCCAATTACACCACATTTAGCAGAACATTTTTCCAGTGCAGAGGGAAAGAAACTTTGGGTCATATCCAAAAGTCAGCTCTCAAAAATAAAAACTATTACACTATTTTCTCAAAATTTTTGTTCATATATCAGGGTAATAAATCAAACACAGATAATTTAGGGTTAATTTTCCCCAGGTTTCAAATCTCAAGTACAAGAAAAAACTCATCAGAAAACAAGTAGAAATCTTGGACACCTGCAAGAAATTTTGCCTACAAGATAGTAGGAACCAATGCTTGAAGATATAACAGGGTGCTTTTACTGACAAGAATTCCAAATAGTTTGTTAGTACAAAAATTCTGTATTTAGTTTAATTGTCCTCCATTTTATACTCAAGAATCTTTGGAGGAGAGGAATGGCACGGCCCATTCTCTCACATTTGACCTAGACGTATTGGCAATGCCAACCAGTACCCAAATAAGGGTCACTTATCCCACCTAATATTCTTACCTATTTATAGGAGCTCTCCTAATTTGTATTTATGGACATCCAGAAAAATGGGGGACTACTTGTCTTTGCACAACAGGCAGGAGCAATTGGTGCATGTGACACAACATGTTGTCCAGTTGGCCTAGAGAAAGGAGCAAAAATGAAAATTTGTACAAGACTTGGCCAACTAGAGATCAAGAGAAATGCACACCTTTACATGAATGTCTTCATTGTCATTATTATGCTTCTCCTCTTCTGCTATCAAAGCTGTAGGGGGTTGGCATAGGTAGAGTGGTCAAATTTCCTTATAAACTCAATAATATCTCCTTCTATAGCTGAGATAAGATTTTATTTGCACATGTCAATCAATAAAAATTGACCTAGAGTTCAAGAGTTACTGAAATCGCACAAAGGAGAAATATTCATCAAAATGTCCGTGCTTGTTTCCTAGGTTTGTAATTTAATTATTGAGAAAGATCACTCACTTTACACCAAAATGTTGATAGCAAATCCTTGGATACCTTACACCAAATTTTCTTTGAATATGCCACATTATCTTGTGGTATATCCTCACCATTTATTTAGCCTTCTAACTGAATTCCCTTGTACCTTGATGTGCTTGGAAAGTACTATTAATTAACTAGAAGAATATGTAACTCCATTAGAAATAATGGAGATTTTCATTTCGTGAAGAAAAATATTTGAGCAGGTCCATCACTTAGGTATTTTTTGTCAATGAAGCCTTCCACCAACATATTATTGGCCTTCAAACAACAGCTATAAGGAAAGTAGGAGTCAATTGTAGCAACGATGGAAACCATTTTTTTGTTGTCAATGAGCATCACATAATTTATCTTTATTTCACCCAGAATGCAACCAGGGCCGAATTTTAGTTTTCAAGACCTTAGCACAACATTTAAATTTGGATCATCAAATAGTGGTGTGCATTCAAGAAAAATTCATAATAGTCTTCCAGGACTAAATCCAAAAAAAATAAAAATGAATAGCTAAAATATTTATGTTATAATGAAATAGTAAGGCCAAAAATCTTTTTCAAAACTTCCGCATGTAAATAACACAGTGATACATGCACTAATTAGAAAAAAAGTACCCGAATAAATCTAGTTGTTGGAACATATTTTTTAAGATTTTTGAAAATTAGTCTCTTTGATGTTGTAGTCACAACTCACGTGCTTAAAATGAATTCATATAAAAATTTTAACCAAAAGAATTAACTCAAATAAAAATTATAATAGTTATGTAAAAAAAATACTTCAAAAATAAATTAAAATAAGAGTAAATGGAATAAACCTCTCCAGCGTTGATAGTAAAATACTGCACAATCATTCCATCATGCCTGGGAGGTTGAGGCAGTTTGCCCTTTAAAGGTTAAAGGGCTAGTACCCATTCAGGTTCACACTGTTCTTCTGAAGAATTTGCTTGCTTATCAGCCTCCATGTGTATCTTCTACAAACCAAGTTCAAAAATTTTCAGGTGTGATAATTGGACTTGGTTAAGTAGAATATACAAAATGCAATTACAAATAGAGCGGAATAACTTGAAAATGGGCAATATATGATGACAAAGGACTATTAACTAAAGAATCTACAAGAGTTCGAGAAATTAAGAGTGGATCATAGCTGGAGATTTCAAAATTATAGTTAATAATTATTTTTTGACAAACTTCAATTAAAGTTAATGGTGTCAATTTGGTAAGTTGTAATAATGATAAACACAATGAACTTTTTATTTCTGAAATATGAAATTCAATAAAAGCCATTCCTCTCCTAAATGTTTTTCTATATACTTAAGTGGTAGAAATATAAACCAAGAGTTGAAAAAAATGGTTAATAAAAGATATTTTTTATTATTCCCTTCGAAATTTCGAAATCTGGATTCACGGGCAAACCAGGCAGCCTTATCACAAAAAGAAGGGCTGAGAATTTATTTTAGAAAATTCATTTTCATTCCAAAGCACATACAACTATTTTATAAAAAATGAGAATTTATTGGATAGCTATGCATAAGCCCTACAAAGAAATTTCGTCCAATGCACGCAAAAGAAACAAAAACAACAAATTAATTACTCCAAAAAATAGAAATTCGAAGTGAAAAAACTACTTAATACTGTTAATTCAAATTGATCAACAGCAATAAAAAAATTATGAAGAATTATTTGTTCTTAAACAGTGTTTTTACAGAAATACTCAAGCATTAATAATGAACTAAAAATTCAAATAGTTTGCACATTAGAAGGCATACCTTTGATTTGATATCCATCCAAACTATAGAAGCACTGTTCGAATTACAAAAGGCTGTTTCTATATTTTATAATAGGGGTCACGAGGTGATGTTAGCCTACCCCTACAGAACTCCGCCTGCATTTATGGTCTCGTATTGTACTTTCATTTGAGTCAGACCTAGTCTCTTTGATTCTTCACCTTTTCAATTCAATACCAAATCCACATCTAAAAAATTGATTACATGTTCATTAATGCATGCTTATCATGTGTGCTGAGCTATTACAAAATCTTAAGATTAAAATACAATGAATGCAAAGAAAACAAACGTGCAACCAATGAAAAATTAATATAAACCTATCTTGATTTCTTTCTTTCAAATTCAAAACCACTTTCTAGAAATTTCCTATATTACTATAGAAAACGTGGTCTGTTGATCTTCCAACGTAGAGTGGCTCCATTGAAATTAGTGTGGGGATTCACAAGCACAGTGGGAAGCACAGTACTTCTCCTTCCATAATTGGGCTCCTTTCTCCCCACGGGATGTTGCAGAACTAGAATATGGGCCGGGCATTTTTTGTGAGATGAGATGTGGTTGAATGTGATGCCTTGAGTGTTGATCATTGTCCAGTTGTGATCTTTCTCTAACATTAGATTTTGTTAGATATTATAGCAACGTTAAAGAACGAAAGATGTGGTTCTTGTTGCTTTGTCCTTGAGATGGGGCTACCATCTTGCCTCTTTTCTTACTAGTTCCATTTTGATTGGGAAGATAGTGTTCCAATTCATCTTTCACCATTTATTCGTGATAATTCTCCTTACTAATATTTTTCGACAAGAATTTAGAAAAAAAAAATGGAAGAGGAATTGCTTTCGATCTTCATAAAGCCCATTTTGGTCCATGTTCTATGAATCCTTAATTAGAGCCAAGTTCTTAAGGAACAAGTAGCTTAGGTATCTCTCAGCTCCGGATAATCTTAAGGAATTACAATAGAATTAATATAAAGAAATTGAATAGAATAAACAATTTTAAAGTTGTTATATTTGATTGTTTTTGCTCATCAAAGTTCACACTATCTATTTCATGTGTACAGAGCGAAAACAACCTATTAGCAGTAATGAGTTATTAATATTGTAAGCTTGTGATAACAATAGAAATTGCATCGATACAAGTGTGGGCAGCCAACTGAAACTCATATTAACATAATTCCAATGCTTTACAAATTATACAACGTATTCAATGCATATTCATCATCTTAGAGCATATTTTTGCTTAAAATAGGGTTAGTTGAATAGCCCTTACCAAAAAAAAAAAAAAGAGAGAGATGGAACTCTTGAATTCTCGTTTTCAACAATGTGAAGCTTCTTACACCTTCAAAATGACACGATACCTTTGGCACATAAGTAAAGTGGCAAAAAGGAGGTCTCACAATGTTGAAATGGAAACTCAAGTCGACACCGAATATCAAAACCTCAGCTTGGCTTGACAACAGAAGCCTAGCACTTGGAATGCTTGTGCTGTGTAAAGGTTGCACAGAAGCTAAGCACAAGAGCACACAACCTACTTGTTGAAGAATTATGTACCAAATCGATACCATTTGATTAATAAATAGAGGAGCAAGTATAACACAAGATTTACGTAGAAGAGGGGCATTTACTAATATCAATAATTTAGGATTACGAATTATTGTGTAGAATGTAAGAATTAATTCAATATGTGTTCTACACCACATATATATAATACTAAGATCCCTAACATACTAGAAATGTAATACAATGAAGAGTTTAAGATAATATGAAGTCTTAATATAATGGGTAAAACCAATAATGGAATATTTGAGATGAAATATGGGTCAAAAGATTCCAAAAGCTGGAACAGAATATTCCCCGAATAAGAACGCCGCTCGAGTGACAGTCTAGGAGGGCATCGAGCAGTGGCCAGCCGTTCAAGCACCCACCTTGCAGTAAGCGAGCACTGGTGCTCTTGTTTTGAGCTCTCGAGCAGGATCAAGGCGTTGCAAGCTCCAGTTTCGACATTTGTTTCTCCAATTGCAACTTGGACTCCTTCAAGACCTCTCCATGTCTACTACCAACTCCCAAATTGAATTCCAACTTAAATTCCCAGCTTAACTTCAAATAGGATTCTCAAGTAGTCTTCCAAATAGAATTTGGGTCACACCTTAATCCTAACAAATGCAAGGAATGAAACTTAACTCTTCAACGAAAAATCCTC
This sequence comes from Fraxinus sp. D2006-0159, assembly GCA_903798375.1. Taxonomy (NCBI): domain Eukaryota; kingdom Viridiplantae; phylum Streptophyta; class Magnoliopsida; order Lamiales; family Oleaceae; genus Fraxinus; species Fraxinus sp. D2006-0159. The sequence continues at coordinate 8,374 of CAIGRQ010337901.1, read as the reverse complement.
CACCCAAATTTCTCCAATAGAAAAAATTTCCTCCGATTCCAAAAAGAGCCCAACTAGGGCAAACTCAAAAAATTTAAATCAAGTGAATCCAAACATTACTCAATAGGATTACCTTGGGCATCAAAATTGCTCGAATTATCCCCACAAGCAACAAAATCACAAATAATTTAATATTTACCAAACAAGGCAAAAACATACCCTATAACAAAATCGACATAGAATGCTTCTCGAGAAGGTTCTTTACTAGACTTAACATCTTTAACGGCATTTAAAGCATAAGCAACAAAATTATCTTCATCGTACCTTTGAGGATGCCTAATATCTCTTCTGGATATGCCTCTAGTAATTGAATACAATGGCACCTCTGGTGATGATGAAAAAATGGTATTATCTATAACTTTTGAACTCGATTGAGATGTATTCTTTATTATGGACCCTAAATTGAACTCCAATGGTACTGAACCAAACTCAAAATTCACCTAAATCCTTAACTTCCGTTGATTAATATTCAAAGATTCTGTGGAACTAAGTAAAACATATAAATGGGACATTTTCTGTCCCTTAATACAATGCAAGCACTTTTACTAACTTTTAGGACTTCACCTGCACAAGAGTACATGTACTCTTTTGAATCAAGAGTATTCAAGGAGAAAAGATTTATTTTAAATCAGGAACATGTCTCATATCATCAAAGGTCCTTACATTTCCATTAAACATCTTAATTCTGACACTTCCAATACCAGTTATTCTACAAAGTAAATTCTTTCTCATTATCATAATACCTTTGAAAACTATTTTGTATGTTGAATACAAATCCCCGATTAGGACACATATGAAAAGTGCAAGTAATATCGAGAATTCAATTCTCGTTAGGTTTGGAGTTGCCATAAAAAATAAATAAAAGTTCTCACTCTTTCTAACAATCTTCTACAATTCTGGCTTCACCTGAAGTTTCGATTGTTTTTCATTCTGATTTGCAACAACCAATTTTTGTTCATCAACTTATAACAATCATTCCTAATGGCCCTATCTTCTGCAATAATTACAAACTTTATTAGTAGAGATGTCCATGGGCCGAGTTGAGCAGGCTCGGGCGAGCTCGGCTCGCCTCTCGCCGGCCGCTTGGCTCGTTGGCCTTTAGGCGAGCTCGGTTCGAGCCTGAGCTCGCCCAAGGCTAGCAGCTCGAGCTCGTTTTTTACGTCCAAAATTTTTCTTTTTTTAACTACTAAATTATTGAAAGTCTAAACTTAAAAATATATATATAATTTTTAAAGTAAGAATAATAAAATTTATTTGTTGAGAAAAATGAGAACCTAAAGAAAAATACATATAAAGTATAAGGTATAAACAAATTTTGTAAACAATTTTTTAAATATACATTTTTCAAAATATTTTAATTTTTTACAATTAAAAAAAACCCCTCCTCCTTTATCCGAGCTTGGGACCGGCTACTTAAATTTCGAGTATGCGGAGTTAAAAATTGTACATGAACAACTTGTTACGTATACAATTTTTTTTTTTACAAAATTATAAAGGTATGAAAAGAAAATATTGATGAAATATCACTTACTTGTTACATGCAATTTCGGCATATTTATCTTGAATTCGATAATTAGCGTATTCCCAATCCTTCACGCACATTAACACCTTCAAAATATCTTCTTTTAGTCGGGTTTTGTTCAATGACCGTTCTGGTAACTGAACTTATTTTTTTATTTATTTATTTATTTTAATAATTCACGAGCCACGAGCCGAGCGGCTCGTGAAAATCCGAGCCCCACGAGCTGGCTCGTGGGCTCGTTCAAACGAGCGGCTCGTTTTTAGACGAGCCGAGCAGGCTCGGCTCGTGCTCGGGCTCGTGGGTATGAATAGTACGAGTCGAGCACTCGAGCCAACGAGCCGCTCGGTCCAATTGCCACCACTAAACATAATGGATGTTGAAATTTTTTAACAATATCCAAATTATATTCTGGTTAAATTTAGAAGGATCATGAAATGAAAATAAAGTGGAAATTTGTTACTGTGTTAGTATCATGTAATAACCCAAAATTATAAAAAAATTAAAATTAAAATGGGTCCCATATCTTTCAAGTTGGGGTTATGAGTTACTTTCCCTGGGCATTGACCCTTTTTGAGTCTCTCTTTCAATTGACAAAACCTCTTCAACTAAAAGTTATGCCAGCATTTATTTCCATTGGATGCTTCCATCGACCACACACCTTGTACAACATTCATGCATATGCAAATTATATTTGGGACGTGAAAGTTGTTGAGCTCTCATTGTTTTAATTTAAGTTAAAGTCAACAATTAATTTTAATAACATATTTTCATGAATCCCACAATTTTTGAACAATAAATTTCATCAGCTTTTATCAAAATTACTAAAAATCTGATTTTAATCCCCATCAACACATGGGCTAAAATTAGTTAAGATTTTCTTCGTTCAAATTTTCGTAACTTTTATTTATTTTCTTATAATCTTTGTTCGGTTAGTTTAAGCCTTTCATCTAAATATTTTCTTTTCTCTATTTCTTCTCTTAGTTTGAATCCGTCCTGATATTGATATCAAAGTTTGGCGATTTTCTCTGATTAAATTACTCTACATTTGCATGTTACCGTTCATAATACGTTAGCCCGCGGCATCAACCCAAACCCATTTACATACCCAAAAAACCAAGTTCAAACAAATAAAAAGAAGGGAGAGTCCATCCTTATATACAGACTATAAGGATATTATACAAAAGTTTAGGGTGAATTCAGGATTTTTATTAGGGAGGATTGGAATTTAAAATTTCAAGAGCAAAATTTACTTGTTTGAGCCAAATTATTATCTCATTAAAATGAAAAATATGTCCGTTATTCATCACATCAATATTTAAATTCAAATTTTCTATCTCTTGTGTGGGCTCCAATAACGACTATATTTTTCATTCTACAATAATTTGGCTCAAACAAATAAATCATCTGGACAACAATATTTCAACAATTTCTGTAAATATAAACTATTATCAATAGTTGTTAAAGTAGATTTAGCGAGAGCACGCGAGCGACGGCCCAATATATTGGAAAAAAAATCGACGAAACCAATATGGGTGGCCACCATGGCTCTCCGAGTACTAGTTCCACCCCTGTTTCATACACAAATAAGTGATTAGGCTCATTTCTCAACTATTAAAAAAATACATAGCAGTCTTCAATGGATATCATTATTAAGTTGATTTTCCTTGTTTTCGATTTAATTTCAGCTTCTTGTGAACGAACACGTGCCCAGGTTTGACCCGGGCACAAATCCCCTGTGAAGGAAGGGCGATCCTTTCCTAAAACTTCAATTTTCAAAACTCACTTTACAACTGCTTTTGCTCTTAAATTTGGACTTCTGATATTGTTTTTGACTTGTTGATCTTTACTTCCTTCCCTTTTTTTTTTTTTCCTTTTTTTTAAAAAACAATTATTCAACCGACCATCTCTTTTTGACATTTATCCACGTCACGTCAACAATTTGAAGTGCGTTTAGTTGTAGATTTACAACAACTATAACAGTCGAAAAGGGATCGAACAAGAAGTTGAATACTACTTTTTTCTTTTCTGGGATTCTTGACGTAAATTTTGTATGTTCTAAACTTCAGTTCCTTCAACCTCAACCAAGTAAATGAATAGTTATTCTACATTAGGAATTCATTTTTTTTTTTTTTCTTTTTTTTTTTTTTTTTTTAAAAATTATTCAACCGACCATCTCTTTTTGACATTTATCCACGTCACGTCAACAATTTGAAGTGCGTTTAGTTGTAGATTTACAACAACTATAAGAGTCGAAAAGGGATCGAACAAGAAGTTGAATACTACTTTTTTCTTTTCTGGGATTCTTGACGTAAATTTTGTATGTTCTAAACTTCAGTTCCTTCAACCTCAACCAAGTAAATGAATAGTTATCCAGAGATGTGTGATGATCACGTGCTTGTATTCAATAGCGGAGCCATGAAGATTGTCCGTATGGGCTCCACAATTTTTTTTTTCCAATATATTGGGCAGTCGCTCGTCGGTCGTTGAACGTCCGTTCTAGCTCAGATGAATTTTTGGATCCGTCATTGTTGTATTTTCAATGTCTTAATTGTGTAGTGTCTCGTTTGACCAAGTAAATTGTAATATATAGATGTGTGGTACGTACGAGTGATGATATATTCAATAAGTGTGCGAATAAACGTGTGGTGAAGATGATATCTCATCAAACTACCCAATATTTTAGTTAATTCATAAATCGGAATGCAATAATTTATACATGCATAATTAAATGAATATTTCCCTTAGTCGTTTTTGAGACCAATAAGGTGGTGGTTTTCTCATCCCATGATACGAGATTTCAATTATCGTTAGTTTATTTGACTAGTTTTAAAGTTCTAGAAGGATTCAATCATGCACACGTATGCTTACCTCATTTTAGTGTTCATGCACACGAATAATTGAGATTGAAAGTGAACTCCGTACCTCGTTCATGAGCAAAAATTATTGCTCGATTTGTAGTCTGCACCAATTACCTTAGTTAATATAACTCGATTTGAGGTAGAATTATCAAAGCAATCCAATCTCTCAAAGTTTAATTTTGTCGATTATGTTGTTATTACGGATATAATATATGTCATCGAAACAATTTTGAAGACCCACCAAAATACGAAATCCACGATCTTTCAAAAAATGGATTCATTTTCGAAGAGTGCATAGCTGCACGGATAGGCTCATACAGATCCTTTGCCAATTGCCCCACAATCTGACGTTTGCCTTCAAAAACAATATTGATATTTCATCTGAAAATGTAAACTTTTTGAAAAATAATACCTCAAACTCTTATATATTAGTTATTTATTTCTTTTATAATCGATGGAAAATTTTGTTAGCATAAAGTTCCATCTAACATAATGGATGATGAAATTTTTTAACAATAACCAAATTATATTCTGGTCAAATTTTGAAGGATTATGAAATGAAAATAAAGTGGAAATTTGTTACTGTGTTAGTATCATGTAATAACCCAAAATTATTAAAAAATAAAAAAATGGGTCCCATATCTTTCAAGTTGGGGTTTTGAGTTACTGTCCCTGGGCGTTGACCCTTTTTGAGTCTATCTTTCAAGTGACAAAACCTTTTCAACTAAAAGTTATGCCAGCATTTATTTCCATTGGATGCTTCTATCTACCACACACCTTGTACAACATTCATGTATATGCAAATTGGAAGGAACATTAATTCATAAGCACGCAATATATATTTACATATACGCGTATGCATCTCAAAATAAAGTTGGACGAGAAAGATAACATAGTATAATATATTAGTAGGCCACCAGATTTTTGAACACCACAAGTTAATGCCCACATCAAATATTTCCATGAGCAAGAAGCAGGTATTTTGCCACCGTCAAATCCCACTTGTATTTTTTTCTCCTCGACTCTCAGCTTGAGACTTGACTAATTGATAGCTATAACACCGGAACTGGTATGCCAGAATCTGTGCTCTACATTAATTGCTTTAGCATTTGAATTTTCCTTGCAAGCTTCTTTCTGCAAATTTGATAGCAACTTGCCAGTTCTTCTTTCTGCAATTCTGAGTCTGGATTATGGGGTAATCTTTTACTGGGCACTTTCTAGCTTTCTGTCAATTTCTGAGTTTCGTAGTCTTGGAATTTTAGAAAGGGTTTCTTGGTTGATTCCACAGCAAATTTTTCTTGGTTTTCTCAATTCAAATTGTCATATTTTTGGCTCTGGTATTATACTTGTTGATGGGGAAGTGGGTGTTCTTGTGTATCACACTTGTGTGCTTGCTTATTCTGTTTTTACTGGAAACCTGTATGGCTAGTGTTCAAAATAAAGGCAAATTGAAGCCAGGTTTTCAGGGATCTCAAATGTTTTGGATCGACAATGATGGATTGTTTCTAGTATCCAACAATTCAAATTTCGCTTTTGGATTCACCACTACCCAAGATGTCACTTTGTTTCTCCTTGTTGTCGTTCACAAGGATAGTTCAACTGTAGTGTGGTCTGCTAATAGAGGCTCCCCAGTCGATAATTCAGATAGTTTCGTGTTTGATGATAACGGGAACGCTTATTTACAACGCGGAGGATCCACAATTTGGTCCACGAGTACCTCTAACAAAGATGTTTCTGCAATGGAATTACTGGACTCGGGAAATCTGGTTTTGCGTGGGAATGATGGAAGTGTAGTTTGGCAGTGTTTTGACCATCCCACAGATACTCTACTTCCAAACCAGGAGTTTAGTGAAGGGATGAAACTTGTAAGTGATCCTGGATCCAATAACTTAAGCTATTCCCTTGAGATTAAGTCTGGGGATATGATTCTCTCCACGAGCTTCCAACCCCCACAGCCATACTGGGCCGCGGGAAGGGACGCACGAAGAACCATCAATAAAGATGGCCATAATGTCACTTCAGCAACTCTTAATGCTAATTCTTGGAGATTCTATGATGGAAATAAGGTCTTGCTCTGGCAATTTATTGTTGACGATAATAATGCAAATGCAACTTTGGTTGCTGTTTTGGGATCTGGTGGTTTCATTACTTTCGTCAAGCTTCAAGGAGGTTCTACTAATCCCTCCTCAATAAGAATACCAGAGGATCAGTGCAGCAGACCTGCAGCTTGTGATCCCTATTATGTTTGTTATCCTGGAAACAAGTGCCAGTGTCCATCGGCACTTCCCTCCTGCAAATTTGGAGCTCGACCTACATGCAATAACTCACAGGATTCTGTGGAGCTTTTAAGTCCAGGTGATGGCCTCAGCTACTTTGCACTTGGGTTTGTCCAACCGTTCTCTAAAACCGATTTACAAGGCTGCAAAGATTCTTGCCTTAGAAATTGCTCTTGTGGTGCTATGTTTTTTGACAGCGATTCAGGGAATTGTTTTCTGTTTGATAAGATAGGAAGCATGCAAGGATCCCTCAACGGGGTTGGCTATGCTTCTTACATCAAAATCTCCAGTAATGGGGGAAACAGTGGAGACAGTGAAAAGAAGCGCTTTCCAATAATCATTATCGTTGTAATTTTGGCATTATTTGTTATGCTGAGCTTACTTTTAGCTGGATTTTATTACTGCAAGAAGAACAGGAAAATGCCCCCGTACCAAAAAGAGAGCTCGGAAGAGGACAATTTCTTGGAGGGTTTATCTGGGATGCCCGTCCGTTTCAGATATAAAGATCTTGAGACTGCAACTAGTAACTTCACTGTGAAACTTGGGCAGGGAGGGTTTGGTTCAGTTTATCAGGGGACTCTCCCTGATGGGACTCGAGTAGCTGTGAAAAAATTGGAAGGTATTGGTCAGGGTAAGAAAGAATTTAGGGCTGAAGTTAGTATCATAGGCAGCATCCATCATCTCCATCTGGTGAGGCTTAAAGGCTTCTGTGCTGAGGGAAGCTACCGGCTTCTTGTATATGAATACATGGCAAATGGATCGTTAGATAAATGGCTTTTCAGGAAAAACGAAGGAGAGTTGATGTTGGATTGGGATACAAGATACAGTATTGCAGTGGGTACAGCTAAAGGCCTTGCTTACCTCCATGAAGACTGTGATGTAAAGATAGTTCACTGTGACATCAAACCTGAAAACGTGCTTCTTGATGAAAACTTCATGGCCAAAGTTTCAGACTTTGGTCTGGCTAAGCTTATGACTAGAGAGCAGAGCCATGTTTTCACCACATTAAGGGGCACCAGGGGGTACCTTGCCCCTGAGTGGATCACAAACTATGCCATATCAGAGAAGAGCGATGTTTATAGCTATGGAATGGTGTTGCTTGAATTGATCAGTGGCAGAAGAAACTATGATCCTGCAGAAAGTTCAGAGAAATCCCATTTTCCGTCCTTCGCTTTTAAGATGATGGAAGAAGGAAAATTGAAGGACGTCATTGACACTAAACTGAAGATAGACGAAGAGGACGAGAGGTTTTCCACAGCTATCAAAGTAGCTTTGTGGTGTATACAGGATGATATGAACCTCAGGCCGCCAATGGCAAAAACAGTGCAAATGCTTGAGGGGGTCTATCCTGTCCTCCCACCACCAACTGCATCTCGTCTTGGTTCCCGCATGTTCTCGAATTTGTTCAAATCAAATAGTGAGGAGGGCACTTCATCGGGACCGTCGGACCATAATAGTGATGCTCATCTTTCAGCAGTTCGCCTTTCGGGTCCTAGATAGATGATGAGTCATTGGCATGTACAAGGTTTTCATATTTTTGTGGTTTTTCTTGTATATTTGTTAGTTAGTAGTTCAAAACATTTCAATACAAGTCACAGTAATATCTCAGTATTTCAATGTTGTAAAATATAAGAGTCGAGGTGAGCAGGGGTGGAGCCAGCTCGTGCAACTAGGGGGGT
>CAIGRQ010337881.1:0-11415 GCA_903798375.1 Fraxinus sp. D2006-0159 | reverse complement strand
AAAAAGCAAATACATGAAAAAATGCTACATTATGCATTAAATGATTAAGAAAAATACAAAAAAAAAGGAGATAAATAATTTTTTTTAGAAACGCTAATATTACTTTCGAAATAACATTGCCCGTGCAATAATAGACTATTATATATATAAGAAACAAACATCTCCGTGCAGCACGGAGGCTGCCTCCGTGCTGCATGAGGCTCGGTGCACGCATGGAGTCTCCGTGCGCGTACTAGTCTCCGTGCAGCACGGAGATAGTAAATTAAAATTTTTTTTACACACACACACACATATATATTAATTTTTTTTAATTTTTTTTTAAAAACATGAAATCCAAACAAATTATATCTTCCCTGAATCTACCTCACTGCTTAACCATTTTTTCCAATCCCTCATCTTCAGTAAAAACAAACACACAAACAGAGAGAAATAAGAAAAAATTACAGGTCTAAGTTCAAGCGCTTCCGTTCGTCGATGGTGAATCCTCGTCGGATCCAATGTGAAGAGAAAAGACCCTAAAGTCATAAACATTAGTTGTCGTGAAAATGGGGAAACAAAACTGGCACGAGAGAAGGAGATGAAAGAAAGAAGCATGGTGGATTGATGAATGATGAGAGCGGTATGGTTTGCGTATGAAAATGGAGGATAGTGATGAAAGTGATGAGTTGCATAAAATTTTTTTAAAAAAAAAGGCTGAATTACAATGACGCGAATTCGCTACATGTGGCCTGCCAATGCTTTGACTCTTTTATATTATAATGATGATATATATTTAATACTACTATGACGTGATAAGTTGGCAGGTTCATCGACTACGTGCAAAATTCATTTACTTCCATTTTTGTATGAACAAAAAAGCATTATTCTGTAAATTGATTAATTGAGAAATCACTACTTCTAAACTATTTGAGTATTTTCCCTGGTTCAATAATTTCCTTGAATCCAGCATTCTTTCACTGCCGTTGGGAAAAGCTATTTGTACAAAAAAAATTGACAAAATATTGACAAAATAGCACGTGTCGCCCCTCTATTAGGGGGTGCCTGACGCGGTCAAATTTACAGAATTTTTTGTCAACCTTTTTGTCAAATTTTTTATACCCCTAGCAGGATTCCACTGCCGTTATGCAAACAATTTCGATCGTAATTTAGAATATAATTCACTAGGAGTATGTTTGATTGAGTTTATTTTTCATAGAAAATATCATTTTCACCAAAAAAATTTACTTTTGAGGTGTTTGATTAACAATATTTTTCAATTTTTGGTCACGCGACCATATTTTCTTCAAAAACAAGTAGACATTTTCTTTAATGAGATGTGATTTTTATTTTTCGTAATTCACTCTCTCTCACTCTCTCTCTCTCTCTCTCTCTCTCTCTCTCTCTCTCTCTCTCTCCATATCAATAAAAGATGGGCAAGTATAATTTTTTTAGGTTGAAAATTAAATCAATTAAATACATTTAATTAATAATTTTCATACAAATAATTTATATACAATTGAATTACATAAAATTTATTTTCTTTCCATAAAAAATTCATACTTACAATCAAATGCACACTAAAAGAGACTACATTCACATCGTTAGTTCTTACATCACACTCCCAAAATATACATTTAAAACATCGCAATTATTTGGTTCCTTTTGCAGCAAAAGCCTCCAAGTAGGGACCCTCATCAACTCAAATTCCTTAATTGAGAACTTCTTAGATTTTTTTGAGAACATATTTTCAAAAGGTGATTTTGGAAAATAAGAAAAACTTATGAGTCCACGTGTAAATATATTTTATTAGCAGAATGTGTGGATGGAATAAGTGTGAGAAAAATGAATTTTTAAAAAAATTACGCTAAATATGGACTAATTGTCCAACTAATTTGCACATAAAAAGAGAACGACACAATACATACTAATATTATTTTTAAAAATAAAAAAATAAGCAACACAATGACAATGCCATATAAAAATGGATGATATATTTAGCTTGTGTTTGGTACCTATTAAGATTAAGATTTTAATTTAAATCAAAATAAACAATTATTTTTAACCACATATTTCATGATAATCATGCTACATGTACATAAATGTTGACACATTGCTTTATACCTAAGTGAGTTGGCAGATTTTGATACGTTGATCTCGACAACACTTTTTTCAATCAACTGTCAAATTTTCGACACATATGGAGGTGTCCATCAAAGTGTACACTTTATGTGTACAAATAGTTTAATCCATCGTTTCAGGGATCCCACAACTTTATCACTATAAATTTCATCAGTTTTCATCAAAATTTATTAAAAATTTTATTTTAGTTCCTATCAAATAGGAACTTAACAGAGTTTAGTCACTGTTTTCAAAAGAGTTCGACACCATATATTTCCTGTGAGAAACCCCAGAAGGTAGATAATTGGAGCTTCACACGGTAGTGGTGGTCATCTTTTTTATATATAAAAAATTTATCAATTGGCAATTAGTTATTGCTGACAATAAGCTGAACATTCTTCCACTTTGGAATAATCTTTTTTGTTTATTTTTTCGTATAGACATAAAAGTGATGCGAAGTATTACTATAATTTATTTTGTGACTATTATAATATTACCAACACTCCATGTGCTGGTTATGCTGCTAAGAGCCCTATAGTAGGTTTGACACTTGGCATGTTTAACCATAACAAGAATGTCCGAACGAACTTCGTCCCTTGTTCTAATGGACGTAAATAATATCAAAATTGCTATTTATACACACTTGATACATAATCCTCTCACATGTGTGTGGAGCACACACACATGTGAGAGGGTTGTGTACCAAATTGTGTACCAAGCATGTAAGTGTAGCATTTCTCAAATAATATAATGAGGTCCGAAGTGACCGTATTGAATAGATATATGTGAGAGGGTTGTGTACCGAATTGTGTACCAAGTATGTAAGTGTAGCATTTCTCAAATAATATAGTAAGGTCCGAAATGACCTTATTGAATAGATACATGTGAGAGAGTTGTGTACCAAATTGTATATCAAGTATGTAAATGTAGCATTTCTCAAATAATATAGTGAGGTTTGAAGTGATCGTATTGAATAGATAAGATGACCAAAAAAAATTCTTTAACAAAAGAACTTTTGACAGAAGTTATCTTACATTTTGTTTGAAACTAATTTTTTAAAAAACTTCCTGTTACGAAAATGCTTTTAAAGGAACTAATTTCCTCTAATTGCCCTTTTAACTACTAAAAGTACTTTTGAAAAATTAGCTAAACGAGTTCAAAAGCAACTTTGAATCTCAAAAGCTACATTTTTCAAAAATCATGACATACAGTTCTTAAATCTTGTTGGTTTATTAAAAGAAGGATCATTTAAATATTAGACAAATCCAATTACTCTTTTAAATTTGTTCTTCTCTAATATCATTATGAAAGCACTGTTTAGTTAATGGGATTCTAAAGGATTTCAACCAACAAACATTTCAGCATTAATGGCTGGTTGAAAAAAGGTGACACCCTTCCTACCATCATCGTACAATTAATCTAATAACCAGTTTCCATGTCATGTATCAACTTGACCCAAAAAAATTTCAAGATTAGATCTCATCGCAAGATCAATTTTCAGCACACTTTTAGCAGATTGGCAAGAAGAAAACAGCAGAGGATATACTTTTACTTGCCAATGGCGACATTAAAAAGGTGCCTTAAATACTGTTCTGCAGTAGTTTTTAACTTTTTACACTTTAGTTGATAAATGTTGAAGCTTTGAATGCATAGTGGGTGGGTCCATACTACAGTCACGTGGTGCTGTCCCTACACACAAGACGATACAGTATGACATAGTACACACCTCGACCTTTTTATTCCTCACAATGTTCAAAGCCTTTACAGAAATCGTATCCATTTTTGCTTTGGGAACTGGTGATGGAATTTTAAATTGATCAACAGAGGTAAGTGTTGCTAATTAGTTTCAAGTCGAATTTAATGGTGAATTCTGTTTAAAATGCTTTTGAGATCCTTATTGAGCCATTGTGGAAATAATTTTAGGTGAAAAATAGACCCATGTTTTCATATCTCGAGCTACCCATAACCCATTTCTTCAAGTAAATATTACTACATATACATGTGTGCATCTATCTGTATGTATATATTTGGAGGGTTTGGGGGTACTTAAATTCGCCTTTATTCATGTGGGCTCAAGTTGGTGGGATTGATTTGATAATGCACCTGTCCTTGAATCATGTGATTTTGGTTTTCTTGCTCACTCGCTTGTTCCTTCTCTTGTTTTTGTCTAACATATCATCTTCGAAAAGATTTAAGAATTATCACCTCCGATTTATGTGTAAACTGTAAGAATTTTTGTGCGTTTCAAGCTATCTTTATCTATATTGGGTGGGTTTTTCCTTGCTTATTTTAGAGGCAAATAGTCACTGAAGAATTAGGAACTTCTCCTTATTGTCAATCACAAAAAGGGAAGAAAGTGTAGCAAATGGATGAGTTTGAATTCATTTGGCACTCATATTTTATTAGTGATTTTGATAGGGGGACATGAGATTGGAGTTACTTTGAGGCCTCTATTAATGTTCTTACACGTCATCTTATTGAAAATGCTCAAGGCCTGAATATGCCACATGGGTTTAGTGAGAAGTAGGCAAATGTTTGTTGCTTTTTTACTTATTTTTGGTTGGAAATTAGAGGTATTAGTCCTTATCATTTGGTGTTTTCTTGTAGTATTATCTCTTCATTTTTATTTTATTTTTATTTTTTGGCTAATTTCATATCTGCTTCTATGACGATCTACAGTAAATTATTACAATTACCTGCAATTTCGCAAAAAGATTTGACATTCAAGAACCATGGGTCTTGATTATGAGAAGTGCTGGGGCACTTCAAAGGTTTGTAATTCTTGTTGCTTTATCCTCAACAATTTGCAGTGCAATTTGCTATTTATATGCAGTGCTTTTTAGTAACGTGTGTGTTAAAATTTCTGTTGTACATTCTTATCTGGTCAACATCTTGGAATATTGATCGTTAAATTGGTTTTCAGAGAGATTCTTGGAAGACCACTCTGCTTTTAGCATATCAGAGTCTTGGTGTTGTATATGGAGACCTTAGCATTTCCCCTCTCTACGTATACAAGAGCACATTTGCAGAGGACATTCACCACTCAGAGACAAATGAAGAGATTTTTGGGGTTCTTTCGTTTGTTTTCTGGACTCTAACTCTTGTTCCTTTATTCAAATATGTCTTTATTGTACTTCGAGCGGATGATAATGGAGAGGGTAAGATATGAATGGATAATTCACTTTGTTGCTAATCATTCATTGGTAGTCCCTAACTCGAGATTGCTGTAGGAGGCACTTTTGCTCTCTATTCCTTGATATGCAGGCATGCTAAAGTTAGCCTTCTTCCAAATCGACAAGTAGCAGATGAAGCTCTTTCTACCTATAAATTTGAACGCCCTCCAGAGCCAAAGAATAATAGCTCAAGGGTGAAGTTGGTGCTTGAAAAGCATAAATCCTTGCACACTGCTTTGCTAATTTTGGTTCTTCTCGGCACTTGTATGGTCATTGGAGATGGATTGCTCACTCCAGCAATATCTGGTTGATTACTTTTCTACCGGATTTGTTCAACTTTGATTTAGACATTGTAGTTTGATAATAATCCGTTTTGTTATGCAGTTTTCTCAGCAGTTTCTGGCCTAGAGTTATCCATGTCTAAGGATCAGCACCAATGTAAGCTTCTTTCTTTATAAACGTGGTTTTATGCCTCTACTCAATTAAACTTGATGTTCACACATGATGATAATGGCTGAAGATGAATATGCAATCAAGTGATTCAAGTTTGTTCAAAAAAATTTATCAGGAAGAAAAAGAAAAGAAGCTTTTATTGAGAATTTGTGATCTCTGTCAAAATTTAATTTCAAATTAGAGATTGTATTTATTAATCCTTCTACTTCCTTTCTTTCTATACTTTTTCGCCTACCAAAAAAAAAAAAAAAAAGGGTATGAAAGAAGAATTATTTTTTCCCCCGCGAAAATATGTGGAATCTTTGATTGATCTTTTTTTTTACTCTCATTATTAGTGCTGGGAGACGTGTATTAAAATGTATGCAATTTTAATGAAATCTACTTTCCAACTTCAAATTGGTAATTGAGGTTGCACAAGAACTGAGACTGAATGCACGTGCATTAAAGTTTCACGTTCTTGCTGAATCATTTTATTGGCAATCTTAGAGCCTATGCTTTCACAACCACTGTCTGGTTGCCTGCAGGGGATGGTCAATGGAAAATTTAGTCCTTAACTATTTTATTATCTAATAATGGTTTCTTTTTCATATGCTTACAAATGAAACGAATTATAACTTGCCCCTTATTAGAAGACTTGACACTGGATAACTCGAATTAGTCAGGAAAGTAATAATAATACGACTTTGTGGAGTTTAATTTACAAAATTAAAGAGAAAACTGGTCAAGTTGATGCTAGCTGTTTTTGCTGAAACTTTGATGGACTGCATTGAGTTAGAAAGTAAATGGTTTTCTGTGCCATGGAATAAATCTCGGATAAAGGGGCCACTGGGTCTTCCTCGAAAAGTTTGTGGAAATATCCATTTGATATCAGATGCTGGGACGATTCATATTGATCCAACTTGTGGATTTAAAAAATTAGTATCAAGCATCATCATGACTATTTCTGTTTTGCTTATCTTTAATATATCTTAGAGCATTTCCTGCTCAAACCTATGCATCCAGATTTTTTGTTTGAAATTGCAAAAGTTTGTACCAAATCTCAACTTGCACAAGCATACATGTAGGGGTGTCAAATGGGCCGAGCTGAGCTGTTGGGCTCACTCACCTTCGGGCTCGACCCAGCCCAGCCCACCTAGCGAACCAGCTTGTGCTTGCGAATGGGACGAGCTGAGCACGACCTGACTCGCTTCACAAAATCTCGGCTCAGCCCATCAACTCACCCCTTGGTGGAGCGAGCTGAGCCTGCTCGCTGCTCGTTTGTGTTTTGCTAAATTGAAAATTGCATTTTTGTGAGTTTAGATGACGAGCTGCTCACCCAACTTAACACCCTTACATACATGCAAGTAGAAATTTGGATATCATGTTGACTATCATTACTTTATTATTATCAATACTCTTCAAAGAAAATGGGTGGTTGTTTACCTGATTCTTCATAAACATGGTATTTTCTGTCTTAATATAATGGAGGAAATATCACAGATGCTCTAAACCAGTCAAGCTCCTAAATATGTGAAATTTTTGCTCCCAGTTTTCTGCATCCTTTTTAAGGCAAATATTGTTTCTGTTTAATATGAGAATTTCGATAAGCTTGTAGTTATAAATGATGAATTAGGAAGCAATTGATTGTTCCCTGTTATGTTGATGGAATCAGTAAATAGTTGATTCTTTCCTATTTGCAGATGCTGTGATTCCAATTACTTGCTTCATATTAGTGTGCCTATTTGCTTTACAACACTTCGGCACGCATCGCGTTGGTTTCTGTTTTGCGCCAGTTGTGCTGACTTGGTTGATATGCATCAGTGCTCTCGGTTTGTACAATATTATACACTGGAATCCACAAGTTTATCAAGCACTTTCCCCGTATTACATGCTAAAGTTTTTGAAGAAGACAAGAAAAGGAGGATGGATGTCATTGGGTGGAATTCTTTTGTGCATAACAGGTAAACCCTGTAAAATGTAACCGTAAGGAAAATGTAGTGCATAGCATTTATAATCATACATCCAAGTAAGTGAAAGACAATATGCAGCACATTATTGACCTTCTTCAAGAAACTTAACAATTTCAGAGGCCATTGTACTACTATCCATAAATGAATACGAAAAATCTTCTTACATATGGAGGCATATTTAAAACTTGCATTAGCTCATCAAATCTGTCATTAAATTTGCTTTTGATATGGTCAAATGGTGGTCAAAGTAATCATTGTAATATACTTTGAAAAGATCTCAAGTTATTATATGCAAATATTAGTTCACCAAACTAGAATGACAATATTCTCTATCACTTTGCCCTCAGGCTCAGAAGCAATGTTTGCTGATCTTGGACACTTCTCGTATGCTGCAATTCAGGTGCGCTCTTACAAACCATTTTCATCTCTTTTATTACATTTGGCTATAATGCAGCACAGAAAATCTTTTCTACCTAATTTCTAGGACTAATTTTGTTAGGTGTCTTCTTACTTGGTTTAGGAGTTTGTTATTAATTTTCTTTTTCTAGTTGTTCAAGGATTTACTTTTAAAGTGATTATTCTGGCCTTTCTTCTATTGCAGATGGCTTTCACCTTTTTGGTTTATCCGGCACTGATATTGGCATATATGGGTCAAGCAGCTTACTTATCAAAGCATCACCACACAATTCACAACATTGATTTTTATATCTCTGTTCCGGGTATGTCTTTGCCACTGTTGGACTCGGTAGATAAGAGAATGCTTTTTAAAGTTAACACCAGCATGTTTGGCTAATCTTAAAAAACAAGTTTGGATATGTTAGTTATTCCGAAAGTAAGTCTTACGTTATCAACGTAACTTCTTTCCATCTTTATTTGTTTGAAAAAAAAAAAAAATTTGTTTGAAAACTTATTTAGCCCCTGTTTGGTACACATTAAAATTTTCATTCTCATTCTTCTACTTATCTTCTTAAAATTCTCATTATCATTGTTGTATTCATTTTCAATCAACCATTCTTTAATAAAATAATATTTTTCATCACATCAATAACTTTTCCTTCTTTTTCAACCACACATTCTCCATTAATTTACTATTCCAGAATACATTTTTCCAAAATAATGTAGCTCAAACACACCCTTACTTAGTAAACTTACTTATGAGTAAGCTTTTTAAGCTTAATCAGACAAGCTCTATATCTTATGCAGTGCCTCTTTGATATAGCGTTGCCACTGGCCGAACTAGACTAACACAAGGCAGTTATATTTCACAGATTTTCACTGATCTATGATCCCGTTATTTACACTTTGGTAAAGAAATCATTTGCACACCAGATTATTGCTTTCTGTCCCATGGTTCTGTTACCATCTTCAGATGACGTGACATCACACGTCATACTCAAACCTTTTTTTTTTTAACTCAGAAAAAAATTCATATTCGTTCAATTTTAGCTACACAGATAATAGGAAAACTATTGGCGCTATATTCTACATTCTCCCCTTTGCGAGTGGCATTAACTGTGGCAGGAATTACATTTTCCACTTAGTCTTCTTAATGTATTGGGAAAAAATTCTTCCAGCAAAGATCAAGCTTGAAACATTCATGATTACTGAAGCACAATACTTGCATTTTTGGGTCAACTGCTAATACATGTCTTGATCGTAAAAAGTGTTGCATTTTTGTGTCCTTAGTTTTTCTTTCATTCCCAGAGGATTTACTGAAAAGTATCAAATGAAATATGATTTAAGTAGACGAAATTCTGTGCCATGGATTAGGGTTTCATTCTATTAATAACATTGTCTCTTGATATTTTGCAAACAGAAAGTGTTAGGTGGCCAGTACTTGTGATAGCAATACTTGCTTCAGTTGTGGGAAGTCAAGCAATAATCAGTGGAACATTCTCTATAATCAACCAGAGTCAATCACTTGGTTGCTTTCCAAGGGTTAAGGTTGTTCACACATCTGATAAGATACATGGCCAGATCTACATCCCTGAGATCAACTGGATGCTCATGATTCTTTGCATTGCTGTCACTATTGGCTTCAGGGACACAAAACACATGGGAAATGCATCAGGTGAGTCATACGCACTTTTTTTTTTTTTTTTTTGAGATCATAATGTTCAGCTGCATCAACTTATTACCATCCCTTAAAAAGGACTACATTATACTTGTGCAGCACTGGACTAGACTTGATAGTATCACGAACTAGATTTGAACTTCTTTTTTTTCCCTTCATTAATACTGTCATTGCTATCCAATAGGAACTAGATTTCATAATTAGAAGAAATCATTTATGTTCATTCACTTCTGGAAACTAGAATTAATTGTCAAAATGTTACAGCATATTTAATATATAACTAAATAATGTGTTTTAGTGGACATCTATTTATTACATTCATGTGCAGGGTTGGCCGTAATGGCAGTGATGCTAGTGACTACTTGCCTCACTTCATTGGTGATCATCCTCTGTTGGCAAAAATCTCCAATTGTGGCCTTTATCTTTCTACTTTTCTTTGGATCTATTGAATTACTCTACTTTTCTGCTTCCCTTGTCAAGTTCCGTGAAGGTGCCTGGCTTCCCATCCTCCTTGCACTCTTTCTTGTTTCCATTATGTTTGTTTGGCACTATACCACCATTAAAAAATACGAATATGACCTCCAGAACAAGGTTTCCTTGGAGTGGCTATTGGCCTTAGGTCCCAGCCTAGGTATAGCTCGGGTCCCTGGCATTGGCATTGTGTTCACTGATTTGACCTCTGGTATTCCTGCAAACTTTTCTCGTTTCGTCACCAATCTCCCTGCTTTCCACCGTCTCCTTGTTTTCGTGTGTATAAAGTCGGTACCAGTGCCATTTGTTCCTCCAGAAGAGAGGTACCTTGTGGGCCGTGTGGGCCCCGCAGCTCATCGTTCATATAGGTGCATTGTACGATATGGATACCGTGATGTTCACCAGGATGTTGATTCTTTTGAATCCGAACTCATAAGTAGGCTGGCTGATTTTATCCGTTATGATTGGTACAAGGAGCATGACATTATAGATTTATGCAATGAGGATGATGGCTATCGATCCGGTGGATCAAGCGAGTGTAGATTGGCAGTAATCGGAACAGTAGCAATCCCCGGAGGACCAGCTTTCGAAACCGAGGAAACTGTGCAGCCAGCAAGTTTGTCTGTTGGTTTCTCAACAGTCGACAGTGTAACAGATATAACTGAGATGGAGCCCTTAGACGTTGTTGAACGAAGAGTTAGGTTCGCTATAGACACCAACTCTGAAGCAGATCCAGGGTCGGAAATGGACGCTCAACTACGTGAAGAACTAAGTGATCTACATGTAGCCCAACAAGCTGGGACTGCATTCATACTCGGGCACTCTCATGTTAAGGCAAAACAAGGGTCGTCTCTGTTGAAAAGGTTTGCCATCAATTTTGGTTATAATTTCCTCAGAAGGAACTGCCGGGGGCCGGATGTGGTGTTGAAGGTGCCTCCAGCATCTCTTCTTGAGGTTGGCATGGTTTATGTTGTGTAAGCATGAACTGCAACTATTGCTATTGCTTATCTCGTACAATGTATCAAAGTGGAATGTGTAAGCAAAGCTGCAGTTAGAATGAAAAATCACGTCTATTTTCATCAAAATGGAGTTTTGCTTATGAATATGATGTCTGCACATTATCTACTTGCAACACACAGAGTACGACTAAGGCTCCGTTTGATTGGCAATATTTTCTAGGGAAGTAGGAAAATATTTT
>CAIGRQ010337870.1:0-10218 GCA_903798375.1 Fraxinus sp. D2006-0159 | reverse complement strand
CCGACTCATTCAACCCAATTATCCTCTCCTATAAATATCTAAGCCATTGGACGAAATTCCAATGTAGTTTTCATTATTTTCATTGCCTCATCTTATTCTCTAAAGATCCAAGAACACATTCTTTCATTGTGATTCATCATTTTTTCCTTGAGATCATATAACCACTTGTTTGGGAAAAACATCAAACCCATTAAACTGAAACACCACCTACTTCCTATTGGTCATAAGAATGTACTTTCTCAGTTGAACTTCAGAGGTTACTGGAGGTTGAGAGAGGTTGGACTACAATCGCAGGAAGAGCACAAGGCCTTGGAACACGTTCTTAGAATTCTTCTCGGAAGAGACTTGTAGAATATCTTGGAGCAGACCTTAGAGTTAGCATAAAATAGATCGGGAAGTCTAGAGGAGTTAGCTAGATAGCATCTAACTGTAACTTACTCCATATTGTCAATAGTGGAGGCTTTGGCTTGGTCCCGAAGTTTTTACCCATTTGGGGTTTCTCTGTCATCATTTTAGTGTTTGCTATTTATTGCTTTCTTTATTAGTGTGGTATTCAAACTTAGGGAAATTGACGTGTTTGATTAACCATCTAGAAACCATTAAAATTTACTTGTTGCTTTTGATTGATTGATTCCCCACGTAGGGCCAAAACTAAAAAAAGATAATTAATAATCATTCGGTAACTTAGTCACCGTTAATTTGGTAATCCGTAACTTTCAATTGGTACACAGAGTGACTCCCGATTTTTCAAATAGCATTCATAAAATGTTGTAATAGAGGCACGACTTTTAATAACATCACCTACGATAGCATTTCAAAAAAATGCTATAGAACATGATATATATCATTTTTTGCAAGCTATAAATGACTTGATATTTTGTAGTGAACATATTTTTATTATAATCATAAATTGAAACGTACTATGTAATGTATTATGATTAATGTTGTTACTTGTGACCTTATATATTCTATATTCAATTTGTGATCAGTACTATTATTTTTTAACATTCAGATTTCTAAGGATTCATATTTGTGACCAATGTTGTATTATGTGACCATTGATGTTTTAACCAATACATTATTTGTGATCTTCTTATATGTATGTGACTAGTGCTATATTTTGTGAACATCAAATTTGTGATGTTTATATTTGTGAGTAATACTATAATTTGTGACCATTCTTGTTATTTTGATGTATGGTGTAAATGTGAATTAGTACAATTATGTTATTTAACAATAATGGGAGTTCTACATGTTTGGCTATTGTAGGAGGTCATAGCTAATCAAAATAGAAGTTCTGGACGTTGATAAGTGCGTTTTACACACTTAATTTAAGCCACAAGCGTGGATAATTGTTAACAAATATGTCGAATATAGCTTAATTTGATGTAATTTCTATTTTGCAGGACACCAATGATGAATATGGCGGAAATTAGGAGAAAAGTGGAGAAAGGACTAAAACATAAGTAAACAAAAGTTCAGGGACCAATGTGAAAATAACCAAAAGATGACATGGAAGATGAATTGAAAATGAGAAGATATCGAGGACTAATTGAACACTAGAATAACACATTGGACGAAGAAAACATAGGAAAGGAGGTCAAGATTTGTGAGACGAAGATCGAGGACCAAAACGTAAGAATTGGTAGTCTGACACTACTATGCGGTCGCATAAGCTTAAAAAGCTATGTGGTCACATAGAGCCCTCCAGCAAAAATAAAGGGAGCTTCCAATACTTCTATGCGACCGCATAGAAGTATACTATGTGGTTGCATAGTACAAAATCTTGACGAAATTTCTGATTTCCTTTTTTAATTCAAACACCTTTGAAAACAAATCTTGGGATAATATTTAAACCCAAGAACTGTCCAGAATGAAAGAGGAGGACATTGAACAAGGGTTTTAAGCAAGAAAAAGAGGCACAAAAGAGGAGAACAACACCACGACGCGAAGATTTAATTTAAGAATCGAATTGGTGATGTCATTCTTCATAGATTTTTCTGATTTTCTTTGTTCTACCATGCTAGGCTAGGCTAGATTTATTTTGTGTTAGGATTAGATGTACTATGTAATATGATTTTTTTTTATTCTTAGTTTTACATTCTTGACAATCAAAAACACGTTTTGGGATATTTGAATGATTTATATGAAATGTTTTCTCCATAATTATTGTATACGTAATTGTGAGAGTTTGGTGGCCTGTTTCAAACATTCAAAAGAAGGAGAATATGTTTGACATGGTATAAATCATCATAGGGTCCAATAGGGGATAAAAATATACCACTATACCCTATGTGAATCTTTAGTGCTCACAAAAACTCATGCATTTTTGTATGTTTGCATCCATTATAGAAATATAATTGGGTCACATATTGACATAGGTTTAACTTTACTCGAGAGAGACTGTTAAATAATTTAGGAGCATTGATTCATAAATATTTCAATCGTGTGTCAAGGTGTAGAACTCGGTTTAAAGAAAACTATTACATATGGATTTGTGATCCTAGCACATTCATTATATATTAGAAAAACATCAACTTGCATTCGACATAAATCTCATTCAATCTAGTTAAAGCATCCACAATTGCATCCACATCAGTAATTTAGTTATAAATTCATCAGAACGAACATTTTCATTCTTATTATTTCAGTTAAGGTCACGGTAATTAGAACTAGAACTAACCAATCCTTTTAGGACGATATTCGGACTCAAAAAGTCCAATTTATTACTTTTAATGAATTGTACACTTGCGATGATTTTAATAGACATATTTTTGTGAACAAGTTTTTTGCGCCGTTGCCGAGGATTGAATTTAGTTTAATTCTATTTATTTTGACACTAATTTGAATATTAGTTTATTTTTAATTATTTATGTTTTAGTTAGTGATTTTTCTTTCTTTTCAGTAATTTATCTAAGTACCATTTTTTATTCCTTTTCAAGTCTTGTATGCTAAGGTTTCTTGATGGAAACTTGATTCTAGCTGATCCATAAATCGAATGCACCTTCCATCGTAGGCAAAGAGAAGTAAGAGTAGTACGACAAATGGCTGACGCGCAAAATGAACAATTGGTCCAATTCAATGAAGAGGAAATTATTGATGAGGAAAATATGCTGGTTGGAGATTTCATGATGCCTCAAATCATTCAGAGTCAATCCAGCATAGTCAATCCTTCGTTTGGGCAACCTAACTTCCAATTGAAGACCAACATCATACATCTATTTCAGAATGGACATCAGTTTTATGGCAGAGCTTAAGAAAATCCACATGCTCACATCTCTCAATTTTGGAGATGTGTCAACACTTCAGATATCAGGGTATCTTAAATGATGCTATCAGACTACAGCTGTTTCCACATACACTATGTGATAAAGTACTGGAGTGGTTGGATTCTCAACCTATTGCCAACATTAGCACCTGGAACGACATGGCTCATAAATTCTGCATAAAGTTTTTTCCACTTACCAAAATTACAAAATTGAAGCATGACATCTCGATCTTCCATCCAGGTGAATCAGAATCATATGATAAATCTTGGAATCGTTTAAAAAACATGCTAAAGAAGTGTCCTCATCACAGTATTAGCAAAGGACTCTAGGTCCAATATTTTTATGCGGGATTGTTTCCATCATTCAAAAGCATGGTAGATTCTTCGTCAAATGGTTATTATCAACAAGAACCATTGATGATGCCTTGAAACTATTCAAGATAGTGGCAACTACTTCAGCAATGTGGGCTTCTGAATGGGTAGTTCAAAGGAAGGTGCCAGGTGTTTACGAGGTAAATGCTTACTCAACCTTGACAGCAAAAATAGACTTATTATTCCATAAGGTGGAGAGCATATCATAGACAGCTAATGTTGCACAAACCAAAATGTCAAGTTGTGAGGAGTGTGGAGCAAGTTATAACACAACGGAGTGCCCAATTTTGGCTCAAGGTATGGAACAAGTAGACTTTGTATAGTGGGGTCAACGTCAACAAATAAATCCACATTCAGAAACCTATAGCCCAGGGTGGAGGAAGGGTCCTAACTTTTCTTGGGTGGTCAGAACCATAATAGGCCACAGGGTCAGTTTCAGCAGTCGAAAAAGAAGTTACAATTGGAAGAGATGTTCGATAAATTCATGGAGAAAATAAATCAGAACATGGAAGCCAACAATCAGTTTTTGAGAAAAACTAAATCAACCCTCCAAGATCAGAGTGCTGCTATTGAAAACTCAAAGACTCGGATGGGGTATATAGCTCTATCTATGAATGGGAGAGCACCAGGTTCACTACTCGACAATACGAAGATCAATCCAAAGGAACATGCCAAAGCAATAACAACCAGAAGCGGTGTACAATTGCTGAAAATCTATGTCAAAAGACCTGCTGTGAGTAAGGAAAAAATGCCTTCTTCGAGTGAGGAGCAAGTGGAACAGACTGAGCAGACACCTGAAGCACCTGAAAAGAAGAATTTCGAAACACCTAGGGTTTAGGAGAAGAATCCTATCAACCCTTACGAGCCTCCTATACCATTTTCTCAGTTATTGAAAAAGCACAAGATGGATCAACAATACAAGAAATTCCTAGAGGTCTTCAAGAAACTATACATCAGCATTTCGTTCATCGATGCCCTTATTCAAATGCCTAGCTACGCCAAATTCTTGAAAGACATCCTATACAAAAAATGCAAGCTAGAGGAGCATGAGACATTAATGTTAACTGAGGAATGCAATGCAAAAATCCAAAAAAAGCTACCTCCAAAACTTAAAGACCTGGAGAGTTTTACTGTACCTTGTACTATGGAGATTGTCATTTTCATAAAGCTTTACGTGATTTAGGTGCAAGTATTAATTTGATACGACTTTCTATTTTCAGGAAACTGAGTTTAGGAGAGGCTAAAGAAACAACAGTGACTCTGCAGCTGGTTGATCGATCCCTTACTCACCTAAGGGAAATTATAGAAGATGTACTGATTAAAGTGGAGAAATTCATCTTCCCAATGGATTTTCTTATGCTAGACATGGAGGAAGAGAAGGATGTAAGGCTTATACTAGGTCGACCATTCTTAGCTCCTTGGAAAGCGCTCATCAACGTACAGCCGGGTCAATTAATTCTGAGGATCGGAATGGAACAAGTTGCTTTCAATGTCTTCAAGGCCATAAAATTTCCTACTGAGTCTGATAACTATTTCCATATTGATATAATTTAAAACGTGGTCCAAGATGTATTTCTACTGCACAACTCGTCCGACGCTTATAAAGCATGCATCGCACATTCCCAATCAACTCACTCTAATTCCCTTGAGATTGAGATATGTGCAAGGTTTTTGGAAACTAACCCACCCTACACACGAAAACGTCAGTTTGACGAATTAGGAATTGGCCCTACAAAACCACTACCATCTGTTCAACAACCCCCAAAGTTGGAGCTTAAATAACTACCACCTCATCTTCGTTATGCTTACTTGGGAAAATCTTCTATACTTCCAGTAATTATATTGAGCTCAGTTAGTAAGATGAAGGAAGAGAAAATGCTATAGGTACTTATGGAAAATAAAACAACAATCGAATGGTCTATCGTGGATATCAAAAGGATCAGTCCTTCACTGTCTATACACAAGATTTTCGTGGAGTAGAATTTTAAACCCTGCATAGATGGTTAGAGAAGACTAAACCCAAACATGAATGAGGTGGTTAGGGCAGAAGTGCTAAAACTACTCGACGTCGGAATCATTTACCCGATATTAGACAGTACGTGGATCATCCAGTCTAGGTGGTGCCTAAAAAGGGTGGTATTACTGTGGTGCATAATGAGAAGAATGAGTTAATTCCTATGCGAACTGTTACAGGCTGGCGAGTGTGCATTGATTACCGAAAACTCAATGCTGCTACTAGGAAGGATCACTTTCTCCTTCCATTCATTGATCAGATACTAGAACGACTGGCCTAGTCATTCACATTACTGTTTCCTTAACGAATACTCTAGATACAATCAGATGCTAGTAGCACCGATGATCAGGAAAAGACCACCTTCACTTATCCATATGGTAATTTTTTTCTGACATGCTCCTGCTATATTTCAGCGATGCATGATGGCAATTTTTCTGACATGGTGGAAAAACTCATAGAAATTTTCATGGATGACTTCTCGATGTTTGGATCATCGTTTGATGAATGTTTGGAGCATCTGGGTTTGGTATTACAGCGGTGCAGGGAGACCAACTTGGTATTGAATTGGGAAAAATGCTATTTCATGGTACAACAAAGTATTGTGTTAGGACATCGCATTTCAGCAATAGGATAGAGGTGGACATAGAAAAAATTCAGGTTATTGAGATATTACCGCCATCTACATCAGTTAAGGGTGTTCGTAGTTTTCTTGGACATGTAGGATTTTATAGACGGTTCATTAAGAATTTCTCGAAGATCACAAAGCCTCTGTGTAACCCACTGGTTAAGGATGTCGCATTTAACTTCTCTAAAGAGTGTCTTGCAACTTTCAACATGTTAAAAGAGAAGCTGACTTTAGTACCAGTGATCATCACACCAAATTGGAGTTTGACATTTGAATTAATGTGTGATACTAGTGATTACGTGGTAGGGGCAGTATTGGGATAGTGGAAGAATAAGATATTTCACGTGATTTACTACGCGAGTAAAACATTGATTGACGCCCCAGCTAAACTATGCTACTACGAAGAAGGAACTATTAGTGGTGGTCTTTGCCTTTGACAAATTTCGATCATATCTTGTGGGATCAAAGGTCATCGTTTACACTGATCATGCTGCCTTAAAGTACTTGTTGACCAAGAAGGATGCCAAACCGAGACTTATTCGTTGGGTGTTGCTTCTACAAGAATTTGATTTGGAAATAAGGGATACGAAGGGCAACGAAAAAGTGGTAGTAGACCCTTTGTCTTGGCTGGAGCCAGGAAAGCAGAATTATTCCACTGACATCAATAAAAGATTTTCGAGTAAGCAAATTATCAGTATGGATGGAGTACTTTGGTATGAAGACATCGTAAATTACTTAGCCAAGTCTATCACACCATCAGGCTATTCGGGTCATCAAAGGAAGAAGTTTTTCGCTGACATAAAGCATTATTCTTGGGAGGATCCCATTTTGTATAGGCAAGGAGTAGATCAGATTATTCGAAGATGTTTGCCAGAGGAAGAAGTCTCTAAAATATTGGAGCAATGTCATTCATCTGCATACGAGGGTCATTTTGGGGCATCCAAAATAGCAGCAAAGATTCTACAATATCGGTTCTATTGGCTGTCTATATTTCAATATGATTTTGAATTTGTGAAATGGTGTGATAGGTGTCAAATCACTGGTAATATCTCGAGAAGAAATGAAATACCACTGAACAGCGTCCTTGAGGTGGAAGTTTTTTACATATGAGGAATTGACTTCATGGTACCATTCCCACCATCATTCTCAAATCAATACATACTAGTTGTTGTTGACTATGTCTTCAAATAGGTGGAAGCAGTAGCATTTCCAACCAACGATGCTAAGGTGGTGATTGGGTTTCTAAGGAAGTATATTTTTACCCCTTATCGCACTCCTCGGGCTATAATCAGTAATGTGGGCAAGTACTTTTCCAACCGTCATTTTGAGTCATTGTTTGCTAAATATGGCATCCGCCATCGTGTAGCAACTCCATATCATCCTCAAACCAGCGGCCAAGTTGAAATCTCTAACTGAGAGTCGAAAAGAATACTGGAGGTAACAGTGAGCTCTTCTTGGAAAGATTGGTCCAAGAAGCTAGACGCACTTTGGGCTTACAGGACAATATTCAAAACACCTATAGGCATGTCTCCATACCGGTTGATTTTTGGGAAAGCATGTCATTTGCCAGTTTAGTTGGAGCACCGAACATACTGGGTAGTCAAGAATATGAACTTTGATTTGAAGGCAACTAGTGAAAAGAGGTTGTTACAATTGAATGAGATGGATGAATCCTGACTGGAGGCATATGAGAATACAAAACTCTATAAAGAGCGTACAAAAAGTGGCATGACATGAACATTCGGAGACAGAAGTTTGTGGTAGGGAAACAAGTCATGTTATACAATTGTGACTCAAGCTCTTCCCTGAAAAGTTGACGTCAAGATGGTCCAGGTCATATACAGTCAATAAGGTGTTTCCATATGGAGCAGTTACAATCACTCATGATAGCAAGGGAAAATTTAAGGTGAATGGACAGCGATTAAAACCTTATTGGAGCAGTGATTTTCCAAACGAAAAGTCCACCGTCTATCTCAGCACTCGTGAATGAATCAACCACAACACAGTCGAGCTATAGACTATAAACTAGATCTGGTTGGGAGGCAACCCAACATATTCTTCCCATTTATTTATTCCGCTTTATGCATTAGATTATAAATTTTCATGTTTTAGAATTTTTTTAGGCATATTGGATAATTCATCATCCTTAGGGATCACTAAGAGTCTATGCATGGTCCAAATTGATTTTAAATGTGTTGTAAATGAGTTTGGGGTGTTGGAATGATAATTCATTGATTCGGTACAAAATTCACTCATTTTGAGGCAAAATGATCAAAATTGTGATTTCGGGAATCAACAGGTGTTATCAAGTTTAAACATATTTTTGGAACCAAGTTCTGGCATCCACGCACACCTAGTAGTTTAAAATGTGTTTTGATAAGTTGTTGGGGCGTTGGAATGCCATTTTGCAATGTAGGTTGAAAACCGAGTTTTTGATGAAAATTGACCACACACGAGTTCTCAAAGAGTTGAGCATGTTTCTAAAAAAATTTCACATTGCATACATTCATTACATGTATTTGAGCTTGTTGGCACATAAATTGAGGTCTCGGGAGTCTTGAATGCTCCAATGATAACAATTTTTGAAATCAGCCAAAAAATTGCATCCTTGGTAGTATATACGACCGTATAGACTACCGGTTCAGGGCCAAAACTTACCCTGATCACTTGTCTATATGACTGCAAGAGAGTGTTCTATACGGTCACATAGAACACACGCATACCACTTCTACATTCTTTTCCACTCCCACTCCCACTCCCACGCACACACCCACACCTCAACTCACACACGTTGTATACAACAAACCCACCACACTACATCACTCCAAGTGCATTTCTCTGCATTCATCCTCATCAACATCTCAAGGTATGGATTCAACCCCTTTTTCCCTTATTTTCTTCAATTTCTTCATTTGGTAGTTTTAGAATGATATTGCACATTTGATTAATAAGTGGGGGATTAGGTAGATGATGGATTTTGTATTGGTTGCATTGAATTGAGAGAAAAAATTATGTTTTGATTCATACCTAAGTTGTTTCACTTTCCATGAAACATGAAGCACGTGCAACGTGTTTGATGAAATACATATGTGAACTTTTTTTTGGAATTCAATTTCATTTCAATCTTGATATTCTTCATATGTATTTTCAAATGCTCTTTGTGTTGGTGTCTTTCCAAATGTCATTGCACACGTTAAAATCAAAAGGGAAAGAACATAGGCACAACATGGCTAGGCACATGGCGTTTCATGTTCCTTACTTCGTCCATTGGTTTTCTCTACCAAATGACGTTAATTGGACCTCAATTTTTAGTATGTGTTATATTAGTACACTCTCTTTCATATACTTGGAGGTTGCTTGGGAAAATTTCAATTTTCCTTGTCAGTGTTCGGAGGCGAACGTGCTTGGTTGAACACGGTCTTATATGCACAAATTTCATTGTTTGACTTGATTTTGGGTTTGTTCACTACATGTTACAATTGTGTCCTATAATGCCCATATTCACCTATACATTTTCTCTAGCATGACCTCGTTACATTGTTTTATATGTTGGTTTGGTCGATTACATGACACTTTTATTTACGCACGTAGCTTGCATGCTTTGACATATGTTTAGAACTTTGATGCTCATTTTTCTACACTATCTTCATGTACTATAGAAGTCATTTATGCATCACATAAGACTTACACGTTTAACTTTTTTTTATATTTGGCAAGTATGCCAAATAATATCGAGCATCATATTTATGTGAACTTGTTCGACTTTTGAAAGCTAACTGTTGTATTATAGTTAGCCTTGAAATTTCTTATAGCTTAAAATATAAATTGGATTTTAATCGTTCCCGAATAATTAAGGATTTTATTTTGTTTTTACTAGGCAAGACTTGAATTATGGCAAAAGATGCAATAGCTCTAAGTGGAAATTACACCAAACCATGC
>CAIGRQ010337852.1:7500-10565 GCA_903798375.1 Fraxinus sp. D2006-0159 | reverse complement strand
GGTGAAGGATGGAACAACAGGAACAATTATTGTTCTCACAACTCCAAATGCTCAACGTACAATGCTTGCATACCAGGTCATTAATATTTAGATTTCGAAGCTTCATGAACTAAGTGGCCACTATGAAATAGAATTATCATGTAAAAGTTTAACTTACACTTCAGAATGCTGTTTTTTATGCGATCTTCTTTCAGTACCATTGCCATTTTAATTTTATACATAATTTTAACATATTGCTAAGTACTGGCTTTTTAATTTAATTTTATTGGAAAAGCAAGTGAAGAGACAGTGTCTCCATTAAATTTTAATGGAGACACAGGCTTTGTGTCTCCATTAAAATGGAGACACACTTTGTTGGAGAGAGGCCTCTGCATTCCTGTTGGAATAGGAGAAGGTTCACACATAAGAAAAGCTATAATCGACAAGAATGCAAGGATTGGCCAAAATGTTTAGGTACATGCAATCATTCAATCAAAAATTTCGTTTTGGGGACACTTCCCCTCAAATTTGGATTTTTTTTTCCTTTTGTGTAGAAATGAGAATTCTTTGCTTTGACTCTTTTCTGGGATGGTTTCGGCTTAGATGCTTTTTGTGGCTACAATTATAGGCACATTCTTTAAAAGTAAAAGTTAATAAGCATTGGAATACTGGGTTGTGAGAAGGATAACATTATTATATACTTATGAGAGTATTTTGTTCAATGGAAAAATGCAATTCTTAGTTTATATTGCACAGTATAGTGCTGCTACTGAACATGGTGATGTTTGACAGAGGGAAGGGCTGTATGATATTAGTGTGGTTTGAGATGACCTTCAATTTTGAAGCTGGTAAAAACAACAGTTTCTCCAGTGAAATTCTGTACATTACTGGATTTTGTGCATTTTATTGCAATTGTATGACTAATTCTATTGCTTTTATCTTCCACATACATTGTTTTTGTTGTGAATCTTCCAAGATTTCATTGTTGTGCTATAAACTCTTTCTTTGTCAATAAAAATGTGAGAAATATTTACAGATGTTTCTGTGCTTTTAGATTTGATATAACTGGACTTTCTTGTGAGAACTTGGATTTTTAATAAAGGCATTTTAGCCTTTTATATTCGGTGTGCATGTGTACTGAGATCCTAGGATTCCATGGTCAGTGCTTTTTACATAATAAATTCTAGAATTTTTGCTTAATTATTTAGGATTTAACAATGGAATCTTGCTGTGTGGCCATGAAAGCTAAAGTGCAACCAATGCAAACCAATAAGCGTTTTAGGCATGAGGGAAATGGATTTTGGGGAGAGAAAATCACGAGTTTGAAAAATAATGCTTTTCGAAAACTGATTTTGCCGAATTTAAGAAGTGAAAACATGAGAAAAGATTTCAAGCTAGGAGATTAGTTTTGGAGTTAGTGGCTGGAATCCATGCTGGATGGAGCTAGCTGTACTAGCTCCATTCTGGATGAATCTATTTAAAATTTGTAACTTGGATTTGCTTAGGTATTTCTTTCAGGTGCAAGAACAAATTTGAAGAATTTTCATATCAACTATTTTTTTTTCAGGGCACAGGTAATTTGTAGCTTTATATTATTTATGTGATTTTCTGTCTTCCTTCCAGGTACTGAAAACCAGGCAGAAATTGTTGAAGCAAGTGTGAAGCATGCAAAGGAAGCGGTTACTCTGAATGTCAAGGATGGAAACTCATGGTGTAAGGGTCTATTAGATCTAAGTTAGATGATGGTTCTGTTAAGTATTAGGATGTAGTCCACGATTGATTTAAATCATCAAAATTTTTATCAGTAGACAATTTTTTACTGATATACAACCCAGCTGAGTGCATATGGCGTCATTCCGTTATATGTATTAGAAATTGTTTTTGAAAAATCAACAAGTCATACAATTGAAAGTTGAATTTTGCATGCAAATGTAATCTATTATAATACCTTTGAAATTCTTAATTTATTATTATATATCACTCTTTAAAAAAAGAAAAAAAAATGCAGCAAACACATGAAGACACGGCCGTGTCTCCATCTAGAACGGAGACACGACCGTGTCTCCCTTTTTTGCCAGTGTCTCCATTTTTTTTTTTTTTTTTTTTAAACTACCCCAATGCCACAGTATACTTTTGCACCACCCCACATTATATTTTATTTCATTTATCTCATTGGCCTTGTGAGTTTAGCAAACCCCAAACCCAAGTTTACTTTTGCACCACCGTATATGTATTTTCTTTCATTTATCTGATTTGGATGTATACTTGCTGCAAATATTAGGAGACTTGATTAATATAGTAGTTTAAATTAAACATAAAACACCAGAATTATTTTCAAATAAGTTTTTCAAAATTTGAATTAGTTATGTGGTGTATTCACTAGCAAGTTAATTTTACGAAATGTTTTGCATTTAAATGTATTGGAAAATAATTAGCATATATTCCTCAGAATTCTTCATCACTTGATATGATTTTGCTTCATTACTTGATATGAATTTGTTGGCACTGTGCATCGCACGGGTGAAAGACTAGTTAGATTATATTAGATTAGATTAGATTAGATTAGATTACATTAGATTTTTGAAACCCTAAAGCGTAAAATTTTGCTAGGGTTTTGAAAATTCCTTATATAACCCAACTTTCCCCCTCAAATTTCGAGTACTCTCGTCATTGTAATTTCTAGATAATCCATTTCTAAGAATGGATGTTTAATTTCAAATTCTCAAGTTCTTGAAAAATCCTTTTTAAAGCCTGTTTTTTTATTCAAAGTTTCAGTTCTTGCCATTGTTTGTAAAAAATAACGGCGAGTGCTGGTGTGAAGGAGTTTTCTGTTAGAATAAAGTCCTATTCTTTAGGGACATCGTGTATTTGAATTGTTCCAAGTTTCTGTTACCACTTGCCTTTATTTCTACTAAGTGGGTTGTTTTTCTTTTCTGTGAACATAGTGTGATGTGTATTGAATGGCTATTTAAGACAAAGTTATTGTTAATAAAACCAAGTCATTCATTCCAGTTTGTTCTGTTCTTGTTCTTATTTTCGTTTTAGATCAAAGTTCCCAACAATCTGGTATCAGAGCTCCCACTGGG
>CAIGRQ010337852.1:0-2500 GCA_903798375.1 Fraxinus sp. D2006-0159 | reverse complement strand
AAGTAATAATATAGACTTCCTCAGTTTGAAATGTTTTGCAACTGAATAAATCAAAATGTGCCACTTAACAACTTTTATTTTGGCTTCAAACTCGAATGCTGATCTTTTTTTTCTTCTAGCATTATGCGATAATTTGAATATTTGTTTAAAACTGTAGGTTCCATGCACTGCAAAAGTTGTAAGCATCAAGAATCGGTCAAGCTTCCCAGTGCCTACTCTGCCTGGTTCTCTTCTGAAGCCGAGTGTGGTTGCTTCTAGTAAAAATACTGCTTTTCCAAAAAGTGATGCAATGCTCTCCAGAATTGGTGTTGAGCCTGTACCATGCAGTATGGATGTTTCTCCAGATCAATCAGATGGTCTTTCAATTTCGATGGATGAATCAATGTCTACCTGCGATTCCTTGAATAGTCCAGAGGTTGAATACATAGATAATAATGAAATAGCAGTAGTTGATTCCATTGAGAGAAATACATCCCATAAGCTCTGCATTTCAGAACGTGTATCAGGTAGTTCATAGTTCATTGTCTCTTTAAAGTTCCTTTAATTGTCTTGATAGGTAGGTATCTAAATTTTGATTTTCATGGTTTATACAGGGAACATATGCAAGCGAGAAATTCTTGCAGCAATGGACTCTGATGATATGGTTGTTGATGTTGATGACAATCTAAATGATCCGCAGTTATGTGCAACCATTGCTTGTGACATTTACAAGCACCTGCAAGCATCTGAGGTTAAAATTCTATTTTTCGATTTAGAATATTTATTGACATAGTTGAAACACTAGAATTGAAGCATGACACATAAAGATCAAGATATTATCTTCGTAGTTCTTTTAAGTTCAATTTTAGCCTAGTCTCTTGAGCAATCAGTTACATGTTGACTTGCCAGGTTAGCACGTTAAAACTGTTGCATATACAATGGTTGAATGGATATTTGTATCACTTTTATTGTGCAAGAACCTTTCCTTTATGGTCATGTGCAAACAGTGAAGCTTATTTTAAAAGGTGTGAATCTCAATGAAATATATAAGCCCTCGTTTGACACCCATTAATTTCTCTTTCTCTTTCTCATTCTCATTCTTCATTTCAACCACAAATTCTCCAAATAAAATAATATTACACACAAATCAAAAACTTTTCTACCACACATTCTCACATCAATCACTATTCCAAAATTTATATTCTCCTCAAAATGGGTTTCAAACAGGGGCTAAATGTAAGTCTTGTAACATTCGTGCTTGGAAACATGTATCATGAATTTTAATTGAAATGGAAGTAACATTAACCATCTATCTCTATATCTTTTACGATGTCAATTGTATTGTTCTCAAAAATTCTGCCCAGAGAAAACTGGATACTGCTTGTATACAAAATGTTGTGTAGTGGAAGTACTTTTTTCCATGAAAACTTGCTGATTATTGGTTGTATGACTCTGCATCTTGTTTACTATATATTTTGTTTTTTTGTGTAATTTTAGGCAAAGAAAAGGCCTGCTACCGACTTCATGGAAAGGGTCCAAAGAGATATCAATCCCAGCATGAGAGCGATTCTTATCGATTGGCTTGTTGAGGTAACAAGTTCATATCTTCATTTTGAGGACTTAATCTGTTATCTTTTGAAAATACTTCAACCTTAGGCTCAACGTGAATCCCGAACACAATTCTTTATCTTTACAGAATGTGAATCTTGTGTCTGACACGCTGAACCACAGGTTGCTGAGGAATATAGGCTTATCCCGGACACGCTTTACCTTACTGCTGACTGTGAACTATAAAGATCATGTCATGGATAGGCAAAAGTTGCAATTGCTAGGTGTGGCTAGCATGATGATTGCATCGTAAGATTCAGCATTTTATCCATTTCCCATTTTCATTCATAATTGTAACTCTGCATGATCTCTCTCTCTCTCTCCATGTATGTGTGTGTACACCTCTTTCCCTTTCTTTTGAAGCCCCACAAAATGTGTGCATTTATCCAATGCATACATAATTCATAATATGAGATTGTACTTTGCAGCAAGTATGAAGAGATTTGTGCGCCTCAGGTGGAAGAGTTTTGCTACATTGGTATAACACATATTTTAAAGATGAGGTATCTGTTTATTTCAACGAAGTAGAAATTTGTTTTTACATTTGAACAATAATTAAGCAGTTTAAGCCTCCAACAGGTTTTGCAAATGGAATCTGCTGTTCTCAATTATCTGAAGTTTGAAATGATAGCCCCTACAACTAAATGTTTCTTGAGGTGATCATTGGATTTATAAGCCTCGAAAGAAGTATTTTAGTTTGAGAGCTCAGTGTTGACTTTCTTTTTCTTTTTCTCAGCCGCAATGTGACGCGCCTATGTTCCCTAGAAAAGCCATGGTATCAAACAGGCCCTAAATCTTTTGTGCATAAGTCTGACAAGCAAAAGCTCTAGAAACTTATTTGAACTAGAATTAATCTATTTGTACAACCGAGGTTGACAACCTCGGTTAACAACCACTCACATGCATGTGGGGT
>CAIGRQ010337832.1:0-10390 GCA_903798375.1 Fraxinus sp. D2006-0159 | reverse complement strand
TGTCGAAGGCGGTAAGTACGAGTTACTACAGGTTTGAAGGTTTGTCCATATAGAGTGGTGTCGTTATCCTTGCAACGAAACGGATCCGTGTTGATGCGAAACTCACTTTTCCATACGAGAACGTAAGCGAATTCGAATGGGGGAGAATGTCACGCAGTGAGAATACTTATCACTCTATTCGGCATGGCAAGGACGCTAACAATTAGGCACGAGACCTATTTTACCAATAGTGCACTAATAATATATGATCATATGCAATTATTCTCTCTTAACATCCTACTCATAGCGTGTGTGTATGTCAGTTGTTCGGACTTGTCGGCCTAAGAATGAAGGGAAGGCGGCGTTGAGGCATTGAACCTCGGGAGCCAAACTTGCGATCCGTAAAACTCGGGTCCAAAACTTTTATTACTAAATTAATTAAATTAAAATTTTGACTTGAGCTACATATTTTGCATGCAAGAAATGCTCATCCTGAATTTTGTTTTTGACTTCTTCGGCTGTATTTAAAATTGCAAATCAGTGAATGTTAATAACTTCAAAATGCTCACCATGCATTTTAGTAAATAAAATGTCTTAAATATTGTATCTTTAACTTTGTTTATCCCTCTAAGATTTATTTTCCTATATTCTATATTATTCTATTGCCTTGTCATTCAATTTTCCGTAGTTATACGCAGTCGGTTGAACAATTGCATTTACTTGGATAATTTAAATTGCTCATATCTAATAATTTATTCTTTCCTTTTGGGTGACTTCATTATATACTGATTTGAGTTTTGTGTTGTGTTGCTCGTAGCATTTCGAGGACTTTGTGGTAGGACATTTCTGCAAGCGTTCTCGTGATATTCTGGTAGCATGTAAAGCCTTTATAGAAGGCGCTCAGGTGGGTTGTCTTGTCAAACGGGGTGTTGAAGATGTTGACGAATGTAATAAGAGCTGCTCATAGGATTTTAAGGCCAATTGGCATGGTTCATCACTACGTTAGTAAATGTATTTTCTCAAATTGGCGCGAATGACTGTCAAGATTTCCTTTGTTTAACTCAAAAAGCAAATGTACAAGTTCCTACTACACCCGGGGTCCAAAACTTTTATTACTAGATTAATTAAATTAATTTAAACCTGGACTGTATTTTACATGCAAGACATGCTCATCTTGAATTTTATTTTTGACTTCTTAGACTGTATTTAAAATTGCAAATCAGTGAATGTTAATGATTTCAGGACTATATTCTATATTATTCTATTGCCTTCTCATTCAATTTTTCGGAGTTATATGCAGTCATTTAAATAATTGCATTTACTGGGATAATTTAAATTGCTCATATCTAACATTCAAGATATAATTTACGATAATTTAACATATTTAACACACTAAAATTACTTTCAAAATAACCCAACCCGTGCATCGCACGGGCAGAAACCAGTTATGGAAAAAAGTCTGGAAACAAAATTTTCTCAAGATTTTGTTTAAAATAGTAAAGTAACAGAACTGATCTGCCGTAATGAGTAGGAGACGTGGCCTACAGAAGATGTGATAACAAAGATGTGGCAACTTGTGCACCAACATTTTAGACTCCACCAGTGATGTGGCAACCAATGGGCAACACATCTCCTGCCCACTATGAGCAAGAGACCAGTTATGAGTACAAAGATAGGCAAGGTACTAGGAACCAAAAAGAATATACCAAACTGTGCGTAATACATCAATATGGTTTTGCAGCCCAAATTGGTGCCGTCGCTCATAAGTGATGGACCATCCATCTCAAGGCTACAAATACACGACACTACCGTATAATCGCTTGACCTCTAACGTCTATTTACAACATCTAAGCAAAACTTGGGCGCTTTCACTACTGAATTACTTTATCAAGAGTAATGAAATTTGACAAATATGTAAGTGACACCAGGGAAATCGAAAAAAAAAATGGCATCAGTTCCCACCCTAGACAGCTGGACGAGTTTATGGAAGTATAAAATACACATCAGACCAATGTTTGTAAGTCAAGACCAAACATGTCCATTATCTATCTTCTTCTGTTTCTTCTTTTTTCTCCTTTCTTCTTTTGGATCCATCCTTGCTTCAGCACGTTTAGAATACTTTGACCGTATCTCTAACACTTTATTTTTTGCATCTTGAAATAGTACATCTGACTTTGCAGCCATCAATTGCTGGTTCGACATGCAAATGAGTTTTAGTTATTTCCAAATGCGGAGAAATCAATATTATGTTACAGACTCGTAAATGAACTACCTACCTTGAGATGATCCATTGCCGCCAAGTTGAAACCGAGAGTATCTTTGCATTCCTGTGACAATGCAAACATTAATTTACAAGGCAAAGCAGTAGCATACTCAAAGTTCAAATTGCTGAAATACAGAATTGGGATGCTAAGACGTGTGCATTGAATTTTGCCAGCTACAATTTCCAGGCAAGTAAAGCAGGTACAAATCATTACCCAGATTCAGGATAATAAATATTATGTAATAGTAAACATAATTTCAGATATTAGGAGCACTCGTAATATCAGAAGACAAATATGAAAATGTCCTTATTAAACTCAGATTTTATCTTATAATTTCTCTAGCTTTTAATCTTAGCTTCAGAATACAGAAGCTGTTAAATTTGCTTTTAGTTACTAGTTTTAACTTTCTAAATTGACTTCATCAAGTGAGCCTTTTCCTAACAGAACACAAAATTTTTCAGAATTAGCAATAAATTATAGAACATTCTTTGAATGACCAAACAATTATCTATCTTAGAACTTACTTATTTACTTATAAGAAAATTCTTTAAGCTTAGTCGAATATGAACATAATCCTAAAATTACCTTAACTCTTGCGTGAAGAATGTCTTTGAGTAAAGTTAAGACAGGTCTGGCAGCCACGGTAGAAACAAGCTGGTTGTGATGGATCTGCAATAGCACTGTGGCAACTCGGCAGACAAGCTCAACCTGCCACAACAGCAAAAAAACAGTTGCAAATAATAACAAGATTACGAGTGACACATTAGCCATACCATTTTGATAGAGAACACCATCTTTATGATCAGATAATACACCCCCCACCCCACCCCACCCCACACACACACACACACAAAAAAAACAAAAAAATTGAAATGGATTACATAACGAACTGGATGAAGGAAAGCTACAGCTAAAAGTTAAATGGGCCAACAGAAGTACAACAAAATCACAGGCTTGCCAATTGCCATTGTGAAGAGA
The DNA here is from genome assembly GCA_903798375.1 of Fraxinus sp. D2006-0159. Classification (NCBI taxonomy): domain Eukaryota; kingdom Viridiplantae; phylum Streptophyta; class Magnoliopsida; order Lamiales; family Oleaceae; genus Fraxinus; species Fraxinus sp. D2006-0159. The sequence goes on along the minus strand of CAIGRQ010337832.1, from coordinate 7,169 downwards.
ACGTATAATGCACGACAGACAAACATTTGAACGGGTCAAAACCATGGTGTCATAAACATTAACCCCTTGGACTGAAAAATTAATATATATGGCAGATAGATCTTCATTCAGTTTGCGCAATGCAATTCAAGCTGTGATGCATGTCCACGTGATACAATATGATTCTACTCCATGTCATTAAAGAAGCACTGACCTTATCAGGTAAAGAAGCCCAATCTTTCAAATAAGACAAGATCTTTAAAGCATCTGAGAATGGTAGAGCCTGCAAGAAAGTCAAATAGAAATTATTTAACCTTTTTCCAAATGTGAAAACAGAATAATTAACCATGAAAATAGTTGACAAGGTCAACATAAAAACAGAAACCGGATCATATTCAGAGCAGGGTTTGTAGCTACAAGCCTACAACAAGTGCATTTTATTTTTAACTGTAGTTCATTAGATTGAGACTTAATATCTAAACTATTAGTTCTACTGATGAAAACAAAAAAAGGAAAAAAGAAGCACACAGCAAGGAATAAGGAATAATATGAGAACGAAAATCTAAAGCCATATCTCTGCAGTACCATGCCACTTTAAATATATAAAACCAGGGGCCACAGCGTGGAAAGCTGGGGCAAGTTATTACTCTGTGTGTAATTGTGTTTCCAGAGTATCAAATGGATTGATAATTCAACAGTTTTATTTTCAACCCAAAAATAAATGCAACAACTTTGCTTAGGTTATCCCAATCAATCAAAGTAACTGCTTTTCACTTTGTCAGAATTCACCAAAATATTTATGGAGCTAAAGCAAACTCGCAATCATGTGTGTCAATCCTAACCGACTGCAGCAGCACATAATCGATCGATATAACAAAGATAAAAAATTCATAATGCCAGAGAAAACCATGATCAAATTGACAGATGTTAAAATCTCGTGGTGCAAGGGATATATGGGTACTTCATAGTAGTTCAGTGTTTTCAAACTAATAGAAGCAATGGTACAAAGGATGGATAGAAATTTCAGGTACAAACATTTTACTTTAATTTATATCTCACTCTCCTTTTCAACCACACATTCGCACAATAAAATATTCTATACATAAACCCAAAAATTTTCCCTACATTTTTTAACCACATATTCTCCAAAAAAAAAATACTACTCAAAACATAGTTTTTTTCAAATTAAAGGCCACCAAACAGGGTATTAATTCAATCCACCACAATAAGAAATTATCCATAAGCCCAACACACAGGATGGATATGTCACCACACTTACTAGCAAGGTATGCTCCAAATCATTAGTGTGAATGTTAGAAACTGCACGCAGAACATAATCATCAGGAGAAAGTCCCAGCATAAGAATATTTGGCCTGAAATCAGCAACTTTTCCTTTTGATTTTTCCTCCTGAAAAATCACAAAATTTGTTGAAACTAAACTTGAAGTGTCGTATTGGATTGGACTAATATCAATAATCAAGTCAGTAGACTCACTACACAAGTTAGATTCCCCTTCCCCTTGGCAACAGGGCTCAAGAATGAAGAGGAAACAAAAGTGTGAGACTTTGATACTAATCTTCTATGTCAGAATACAAAATGTGGCACATAGTGAGTAAAATGGCAAGACTGCATACCTCATATTCAGCAATACGCTTCAATTCTTCTTCTGCCATGTCTAATGCTTCAACGATCGAGTCTGTTGCATCAACAGTTTCTCGAGTTTTCTTCCCAGCTAATGCCACAGCTCCTTCTTCTGGAATTTCTTCCTTTGGCACATACCTATTCTCGAATGCATTGCCAATGTCAGCTTCAAACATCTCTTCCAACCTTTTCTCTTTCTCTTCCTGCAAATAAAATTGCAATTATGGTTTTAGTGGTACAATTAGGCCCTGTTTGAGCCCCATTTATTGGGGAAAATGTGTTTTATAATAGTGATTTTTTTTTGGAAAATGTGTGATTAAAAAGTAGGGAAAAGTTTTTGGTTTACGTGTAAACTTATTTTATGGGAGAGTGCGTGGTTGAAATGAATTTTGGAAAAAAATAGAGCTCAAACATAGGCTTAATGACAAGCCACGACTGAAGTGAGGAACAATAAGGTGAAATATGTAAAGCATTTGCTTAGCACTGCAGCTTTAGCACAATGGAGAACTTAAAAAGCAGTACCTCAATAAAGAAAGGCTCTTCTGTACGATCCCAACGGCGAATGGATCTATCATGAGACCCTGTAACAAGAAAATCCCCACGGTTGCTAACTGCAAGACACCATACCTCGGAGTGATGACCTTCAAGAGTTAAAAGCAATTCAAACTTGTCGGCATCCCAGTATTTCACAAGGCGATCTTTCCCCACACTAAACATGTAATGGGTATTGCGTACAAACTTAACTGCCATGACACTGTAATTAAAACATGTCAGAGCTGCTTTATATAAAAATTGAAACTTGTGTTGAGGCGGGGAGGAGGGAGGTGCAAAGACAAAGTATAATTATTGGTAAGGTGTTGAAGCACCTATCGGCATGAGCAAAAAGGGACTTGTGGCAATCACCAAAATCTAGACCCCAAATCTTTAAATTTTTGTCTGCGGAACCGGTAACAATTAAATCCCCATCAGATGATATGTCCATACATAACACGGGCAGCGTGTGGCCATACAAGCAGAGGAAAAATTTGAGTGAATCCATGAAGAACACCTGTTAGTGACAATATGCAGGATAGTAAATGACAAAATTACAAAAAGTTTCATCATCAAATACATTTCAGACTTCAGAAGTAAACTTGCGAGCAAGCAATGTTTCCCCAATTTATGGCTCACCAGATGCCACAAACATGAGGCAGCGGCTTACGAGTGCAGAAATAAAAAAGAAAAAGAAAAGTACGAATTAATGCTTCAAGCCAACGAACTTATCCATTCAAATGCAAATGACTTGAATAATTATTAACCAAAAGTAAACATAACATTTAAAGAGGCCCAAGTTAATCACCCAATGAGCAGATTTCTGCTAGTTAGCTTCTCCATTCAAATACAAATGACTCGGAATATTTATTAACTTATAGTACAAATAATCTATTATGCTCGAACTCGAGTACGGATATATCTAAGTGTTGGATCTTTCATTTTCTAAAATGTAGAATACAGAGACATGACTAAAATGAGTCCAAATTTCGAACATGAGTACGCGAGTAAATCTTTCAAACTTCAATTTTTTTACTACCTCAAACTGTCATATTGAATATATTCAATTGTTTACAAAAAGAAAAAGAAAAAAATGAGCATTGAATAAGGATTAAGATGAATAAAATAGAATTTTGAAATTTAGTTTTCAATTATGGGAAGTTAATTACTAAATGTAATAAAAATAGAAAATGAAGGACTTGATTGCAATTTGGACTTAGTGGAGCACTAACTCATTTTCATTTTATATAAATAAAACCCTAAATCACCAATATAGCGAGGGAAGGAGAAGAAAAGAAGAAAAGAGAGAAAAAAGAAAGAAGAAGAAGGGAAAACCTAGCACTGTTGCCTTTCTCCACTCTCTCGGCACGGCAACGGTGATAGGTTTACAAAGAGAAAAAATGGGAAAGAAGAAAAAGAAAGAAGCATAAACGGCGTCGTGTGCGGTTGAAAGTTGAAAGATCTTATGCATATCCCATACCCATACCTATATCCATGTCGACACAAGTACTCCATCCATTTCAAGGAGACCGAGCATCAAAGCAAATAATAACGAAGGAGGCCCAGGTCAATCAGCTAATTTCCATGCCTCAAGTTAACAAATAGATTAAGAACTATCGTGCCATATAGATTTTCAAAGTTGTGCTGGACTGCCCAGGCATTGCTTACATTCCTCTAGACATTGACTTTCATTTTGCGTATCTCACTGACATGAAAATTTGTATCACTCCGATATATTGAGATGTCAAATCAGATCTAGGTACAAGTCAATACATAATACTCTTAATCATTTTGTAATGAAAGAATATTTATATCATTTCCTAATATTATTTCAACTGCAAAGCAGAAGAAACTTGAATTGAATATGATATTGATATTCAATAATTAAAGCAACATAAAGAACATGCGAAAATAACAAGAATAAAAGTGTCCACCCGACCTTCACTGTATAGTCTGAAAGAGCAACAGCAAAATATTTACCCTCTGGGCTGACAACTACCACCAAAACATCATCATTCATTCTCGAATTCCTCACTGAAGACACCGCTAAATGCTTAGAATCCTGTCAACCACACAAAATTAATACATCAATAGTGGTATACCATTTAGCAATAGCAATAGTATAACAATGTATTAGAATGTAAACCAAGTGAAAGGTCCAGCAGTATGGTACAATAAACAATCAGAAGTTATTCGATCAAAGAGAAAAGCATCAACACAACAAAAATGAAAGAAAAAGCAGAAGGGTCTAAAGAACGCACTTGACCAGGCTTTTGAGTGGTTTGATACTCCCAAAACTTGATATCACGATCTGTACTCCCAGTGACAAATCCATCAGCAGTTGCAGCAATAGACTGAACAGAGCCACCATGAGCTTCAACTACTTCCATACAAGTACCATTTCGAACGTCAATAATTTCTAGTGTACCACCTTTTGTACCAACAATCGCATACTTGTTACCGGGTACAAATAGACCACACAATCCAAATCCTGAATCAATAGTTCTGAGGCAAGAACCGGTACTGGGATTCCATATTTTAACTGTACTGTGACTTGTTGACATCAAAAGAGTATTATCTGAGCTAAGTGTGACACTTCTCACATCAGAACGATGTCCCTGGAGCTCAACGGCACTTAATTTTGTGGTTGAAGTACTATCAATTGAATAAACTTCCAATAAATTATTGTTCAGAGACAATGCTAAGGTAGCCAAAGAGCTTCTCGAAGTGATTGGAGAAAAAGAAATGGAGCATATCTTCTTGCTGGCTCGAAGAGTCTGCAGGAGCTTAAAGATATCAGGGACAGTAACAGTGATATCATTACCAACTTCATCTTCAATAGTTCCATTTTCAGCAGTCTCACCTGCCCCTTTAGAAGCTTTCTTCTCCTTCTTTCTATTAACTCTTCTTTTTGCTTTACGTCTAGATTCAGACTCGTCTAATACACGAAATATCTCCACTATTTTCCCTGCAACTTGACAGGCCAGCAGATTTCCAGACTTATTGAACCTAACTGTAGCAACTCTATCCTTGATCTGCCGCGGAATTTCACCATAATGCTTCAAAACTTCCCATTTGTTCTGAGCAGATGTTTTTCTGTTATCCGCATCAGATTCAGGTTTATCCAGTAGAGTTTTTCCATCAGCCAAATCATGCTTTATCATGTAAAATCGGAGCTCAGGGTCTGCCGACCCAGAGACCAGATATTTTTCATCTGGGTCAACATCAATGGACCAAATTTCACTGTGATGGCCACTTACAATTTGCATGCAATGCTGTGTTTCAAGGTCCCAGACCCTTAAAAATTTGTCCTTGGATGAGCTAACCAGTTTTTTACCAAAATCCAAGAAAACAAGGTCAGTAACCTGCAATATGCAAGTAAAAAGACGGAACAACATAATTCAGCTCCCAAATAATGGTAAAAGAAACACAATACTGCAGCTTTCAATCACTAAGAGAAAATATAAAATGAGTAAAAGCTCATAACAAAACCTGGTCACGGTGCCCACGAAGGCGGAAGAGTCCAGCCTCCCCAACTACATCCCATAAAATAATGTCATTGTCTTTGCTACCAGAAGCAAGCAAAGATCCAAGCTTGTTGTACCGGATGATTGTTACAGCGCCTTTATGTCCATTCAAAGTGGTTTCACATGTTCCTTTCTCACTATCCCATATTCTTACACTACCATCAGCATAGCCACAAGCTATCTGCAAAACCAATTCCCATTCCCATTTATTACTTCATTATACTCCAACATATAAATTTAAATCAAACTTTAACCTCAACTGTCATTTTTGGGTTTCTGAACTATAGTTTATTGTGAACCCAACAATATGAATATCAAAACATGGTTCAGCCAACAAACTGGGAAATACAAAAATATACACCCCCTTAACGTTCTAACCTGACATATGACATCTATGATCTATCTAAAATTTCCTCTATGATTAAAGCAGGGAATGAAAGAGAGTAAAATGAAACTATTGAGCAAAAAACTGCATCACAGCTAGACATCTTCTAGAATAAAAAACCATGAGAAGCAAAACAAAATAATACTTGGAGAAATTTAATATCATTAAGAGAGGAAAAAATGTAAAAGGTTATTTTAAAGTACACAATTTAGGGCGAAAAATCAATTAATGATTCAATGAAAAATCTATCTCAGTCCAAAAGCAATTTTTCATCAAAACCCCATTTGACATTGTAACTATGAATTAACGAGCTTTGTTGTCCCGTGGCGCTTCATAGCTATAAATAAATACCATGCACAGGTTCGTATTTTTCCAATTTTAAGTATGTATAAACCCATAATACTCACATCTATGTATTGTGCGAAATTAAATTGGAGAAAGTTCTCCTGAATTGAGACATTACAAACACATACATGCTATTTACAGCTGTGAAGAAGGTGCCGACAGTATGGTCTTACGTAATTAAAAATCAAACTTTATTTTTACTCATTAAAGCATAAAAAATACGGAGCCGTAGTTATAAGCCTCCCATACAGAAGAAAGAAAAGAGGGGAAAGAAAAGTATACGAGAGACGAGGGAGACGAGGCAATGGCAGTGACGGCGAGGGAGGAGCCATGCGAGGAGGAAGGCGATGGAACTAAAGTTTTTGTACAAATGCCCTGGCGAACGTGCCACACGCCTAGCTTCTCAAGCGCCGCCGCCAACAGGAGTTTTCCGGAGCTGTCGTAGGTTATGTTGGAGTCCCCCGACGCTATAACTCCGAAGGAGGCCGCCGACTCGTATCGAAGATATGACTTCACCATTTTTAGATCCTTTCAGTCTCGCTTTCGTGCAGATAGAAGAGGAGTGGTGGTGGTGGAGAATTTGACTCGAAACTTGAGGATTTGAGGTAGGGGTATAGCCGTTTAGGGTTTAGGGTTTTGTCTCTCTTAGACCGAGTAAAAAATTTCATCAATCACTCGTTGTCAAGTTATAGTCACAGCGGTCCGATTTTACCGATTTTTGACAAATTTTCAAACAAAATCGTTTAAACTGGTTTGAGAAA
>CAIGRQ010337693.1:0-11814 GCA_903798375.1 Fraxinus sp. D2006-0159 | reverse complement strand
TAATACTGGAAAGCTAGCTGCTACTTTGTTTGGTGAAGTAGCAGAACAGACACCTGGTTGTTCAGCAGTTGAATTGATGGAACATGCTAGAGAGGTATTTCTTTAATTTTTATGCTATAGATTCAAAGGACTTAAGGAAATGGTAAAAATTGAGGGGAAATAAACAGCAGTTCAGAACCTTGATATTTGAATTTACAAATCATTCATAAATGGGTATACAATGAGATAGTAACAAGCCAAACAAAATTAACTAATGCGCATAAAATGTTGATCAATAAAATTTTAGATGAACTTGAAAACTTTAGTGAGCTTCAAAATTTCAATTAATAGATCAATTGTCCAATGGCTGGTTGAATTCATATCCTGTTTAAATTTCTTTGCAGATATAAAAAAAAAATTTGTAAATGTGCAAAAAGTTGTTTCGAGCTTAATGATGATAATAAACTTGTTGCTTCTCATTTTACTTAGTTAGCCAGACCACATTCCCTTGATACGTACAATGGAAGATCGTTCTTGCATCTGGAATTGGTTTACCTTGTGCATGTGTTGTACGTTTGGTGCACAATATAATAATGAACAAAATTTTAACTTTTTATATCTTTTCTTGGATAAATTCTCTAAATGGTCACTGAGCTTTTCTTAAAGTTTCGATGGGATCACTTAACTTTGAAAATTGGTACCACCACTGCGTAAATGACGCTTGCAAAATTAGAAAGATTTCATGACATTTCTAACGGTATGGCTTATGTGGCACGCATTTGAAAAATGTAAATTAGATTTTTATATAAATCATGCTATATTTAGTTATAAACTATAATAATCCAGCTCATAAAATTTGTGAAATTTAGATTTCTAAAAGTTCTACATTTGGATAAAACCACGAATTCAACAGTTATTAAAAAAAAATACCTAATTATGCATGGGACGATTTGTGAATGAAAATATCATATTCCTATAGACTCATGTTCAACGTCATTAAATCCTTTCAATTTTGCAAACATCGTTTATGCAGTGATGAATGTGGGTATCAAGTTTTAAAGTTACGTGACTAATAATGACAGTTTTTAAGTTCACTGATCAGGGAATTAACCCGTCTTTTCTTTTTACTGTAATATTATCACAAACTCTCAAATCCTTTCTACTTAATATGCCAGTTATGTTTGCTTAGTGCTAGTTTTGTAACGATTTGCTGCACCGAATGGTGCAGTCATGTGAAATCTCAAATGAACGTTTCCAAGAGCGGATTAACGATATGCTGATTTTGTCCATCATTGACATTTCTAACACTCTCTTGCTTTCTCTACATTAGTTTTGATATTAGAGTTCTCCTACTCAAGCTTTCTTTGAATTTTTTTAAATAAAGCCAAACAAATTGATCATGGATGAAAATCCCAACTCAGGAAAAGGACCTTCAAGCAAAGTTGTCGGTAAAAGATCCACTAGAAAAGTTAATTTATAATTAGTCTGGACATTGTCAAACTTTAGTTGATTCTGACCACTCAACTTGTAAATCACCAAGGAACTCATTTTGGTTGTGCAAGCGCACTTCTCAAAACTCCGACATACTTTTCTCTTCGAGTGGATCTATAAGAACAAAAATCTTCCTTGAGCGCCGGAATTCCAAGCACCTTTTCCCAAAACTCTAGAACTCTGAAAACTAATTGGCGAATGTAGAATTTTGTTTTAATGTCCGATCAAATGATCTTTTTTTGTTTTGATCTGTAAGCCGATGAAAGAGATATTGAAATATATATTTAACTTTCAAAGAGCAAACGCTCGACTTACAACCAGGCTTTATTATTCTATTAATTATGGATCAATATATGGGATGAACAATTAACAATTTAATCTTGTGTTAAATTTATGAAGCAATTAATGTGTGTTTAGATTTTCAATAATGTGATCGCTAAAGTAATATAATGATTTAACACAATTTGGAACGATCTATGGTTGTATATTTATAATAGGTACTCTTTGGTAGTAATGGGATTGAAATCAAACATGATTCTGATTGGATAATATCGCTGGTTGAGCACCGGTAGACTCCAAGCAAGTGGCAGCCCGTTGCTCGAATGGTAGGTTAGCACTAAGAGAGCACCACCGTTTTGCTTAAATTTTCATCTTTAGCACTCGAGACAGTGCTGAGTTTGTTTTTTCCTCTCCTTCTCGAAATTCGAATCTTGATATTTTTATATCATTTATTTGACTTATTTTTTTGGACTCTATCAACCCCAAACTATTTTTATTATGACTAAGAGCTCGTTTGAGCCCCATTTTTTTTCTTAAGAATGAATTTTGAAATAGTAGATTGATGAAAAATATGTGGTTGAAAAATAAAAAAAAGTTTGGGATTTGCGTGTAATATTATTTTATTGAATAATGTGTGGTTGAAAAGAAGAGAGAAAAGTATATTTTCAAAATAATAGGGATCAAACGAGGGCTAAGATTCAATGATTCTTATTTTGATTTTGATTACAACTCGATTAACTCCTAATACAATTAAATTAGAACATGATTTTGACTAGAAAAATTGTTAATTATATAATTTGGACTCGACAGAATAACCGAAAATTACAAAACGAGTGTAAAACTTTTTAAAATCTTTGGCTCTCAAAGAAACTAAAAAAGCAGACCAAAAACGACGTGTGCTAGGGGTCGAGGCATCGGGTTGTTGGCACTTGACTTCAAGATACGAATACATCGTTAGTGCTGTGACACAAGTCTAGCAGAAAGCAAATCTTGAATTTATTATTATGGTAATCATTTATTGTATCACGTTTAAAAGCCAGTAATTTCGTGTGCATTTGGATGCTATGTATGAGCAGGGGTGGATCCTGCATCCGATGAGCCCCGACGGCCACCTGTGCTGGATCCATTGGGAGCTATTTTTTTTTATTGACAATAGATAATTTTTTAGATTATATAACTAGTAATTCATTATACTTACAAATATTTCTTGTAGCCCAATATGTTAGAACTTGCATATTCATGTTGGAGGTCAATGTTTCGAATCCATTCTCATCCAATTTATTGTGGAAATTTAAAGTTGGACATTTGTACAAAAATTAACACAAAAGAGAGGAGATTCAAATCCATGACATCTCCTTAGAATTATTGAAGCTTGACCCTTATGACACTTAGTGAACTTGGACACTAAACTTACTAGAATAATATATGTTAAATTTCAGTCGGTTTAACGCAATTGTAAAAATTCTAACCTCTGCTCTGCATTTGTCAAATTCGAACCTTGACCATTCCTTAGAATTATTGAATGCTTGATCATTATGGAACTTATTGAACTTTGACACTGAACTTACCAAAATAATATATGTTAAATTTTANAACTTACCAAAATAATATATGTTAAATTTTATCGATTTTAATGAACTTTTAAAAATTCGAACACATGCTCTTCCTTTGAATTATATAAAACTTGGTCACAATATCATTTGATGAATATTGTTAATTTGTACAACAAAATTATATACGTCACTTTGAACAAAATAATTATTATATTTAAATTTTCGACTTTGTTTGTTTTCCTTTATTTCAAAATACATTTCCATCTCTTCCTTTCAATCACACATTTTTCAATAAAATAATATTACATTCAAATTTAAAATTTTTCTTTATTTTTAACCACACATTCTCCATTAAATTACTATTCCAAAATATTTTTTTTTTTGCAAAAAATAGACATAAAATAGGGCTCTTAATATTTTATTGCCGCCCAGGCGCCCACGGTCGACGATCAATGGCCGTCCGTACTGGCTCAAAATGCTGGATTCGTAGTTGTGTATGAGCATTTTCATATTTCAAGCAAGTAGTTGCACATCTCCTTACGGCTGCTGCCGTATAACTTGTTTTTATCTATATAATCATATTCGAACAATTATGTGTTACGACGTCGTTATCATGCCAACTAATTCTTATATAATATCATAATTAATAAACGGGAACCGCAAAAATTAATTTATTTTCCTTCATTTTATATATATATTAGTTGATCGATTAGTTAGTTAATTAAAACTTTTTTTTTTTCTAATTTACTTATCCTTGATCATTATGCACAATATATCCGCAATTAGTGTTGATCAAAATATTAAGTTATTTCCTTAATTTTATGCAATCTGGTGGCATCACCAACCATATGTAAAATATTAATTGAAGAGGTGAAATATACGCCACACTTTTAAATAAGGGTATGTTTGATTGTAAGTATGAAATTTACATGGAAAGAAAATTAATTCTAGACAATTCAATTATGTAGAATTTGTTTGTATGGTCACGTGATCAAATGTTGAAAAATATTTTTTATAAAAAAAAATTGTTTATAACATCCAAAAAGAAAATTTTGAATGAAAAAAAGACATTTTTCATGAAAATAAAGTCAATTAAACACATTTTAATTTTCTTTTCAATTCTTCATAATACGACAGCTATGGACGTGTCTCTATTTCTCTTGTTTCAAAAAACCTGGGATATTTTTTTGTTTTACTTCATTCCATAAGGAAGTTACGTACGCATACGGACTGACTTAATTAATAATTAATTGGGCATCATTATCTTATCCATAAAAAAATCATAATCATAATCATAATCATCATCATCATTTACATTAATTGTAGATTAATTGTCTATAAGTATACTCCAAAGGAGGAAAGACGTTCCTATATACCCACACGTTACAACTATTCATTTAAAGTACGACACTTCAGATTTCGAACCACTTAAATTATGATACTTTAACATCTAAGGTGGTAAGAGAGAGAAATATAGTGTGCGCGCTTATATTTGGTGGGTTTAATTCAAGTCAAAGTCAACAATTAATTTTAATCATATGCTTCATATGGCCGACAACTTTCTAACCACGTATTTTATTAACTTTTATTAAAATTTACTAAAAATTTGATTTTAATCTTTACCAAACAAGATATACATGCATATATGACCAAAATGAATCATAATATCTAATTACCTCATTTAATTATTAATATTATTATTATTATATCTGAAAAGTTACCAGTAAAAAGTCTTAATCTTGAACATAACATTTCACAGAAAAGCTTGACTTTTCATCAAGAAATTTATTACATTAAACATTAATCTTCTTAATCTAGTCCTAATTACGATATTGTTTTTCTCTTTTCACATAATAATTATTTGTTGGATTGCAATTGTTTATAATATATTTCTTCTTGCTTCGTCGTGCAATCAATAGGTTAATTAGCGTGCATCTAAAGCTAAGAACAAAATATTGAGTAACAAGGCACAATAATCTTTGTATATATGCTGAGGGTGAGACGGATTATTGTTTAAATATAAACATAAGAATTAATTTAAAAAAATTTAAATTATCCATCCTAATAAAGATGAGAAGAGAAAACATATCTTACACCTCACGTTTCAATCGGGTAACAATTGAATTGAATATATTGTAAAGAGTCCGAAAAGTTACAAGTTATCCGTCTATCTGAAGCTCGAACGGTGGGTTCAGATAAAATCTGGACAATTATTTACATGCTCGAATAGATAGGTCTAGGCAATCTCCTTCGTCAATCAACTATTAAAAGAGCCTTGTTTTTTGCATTAGAAAAGAGCAGAAACTGAAGCGTGTTGTCCAAGTGAACTGACGAGTGAGCAGTGGCTGTGAGGTGTGATCCCACCACCTACCCCATCCTACCCTACTTTACCCAATCAACAAAAGAACCTAACTTCACAGAATTCAAGCAAAACTCTTCATTGTCGGTTTAGGTCCCATTCTTTGATTTCTTTATTTTCTTTTGTACATGAAATAAGTTGAAGATTTTTTTAAATTTTTTTCTGGGTTTTGTTTGTTTATTGTTGTATATGGAGGACGCATAGTATCTGGGAATTTAAAGGGCTTTGTTAGAAGTTTGATTGATAAAGTAATTTGTTGTTGAGGTGGGATTACTGTAAAAATAGGAAAATATTCAGTAATTGAATGGGAAGAAGAGTACTGGAAAAGGGCCCATGAGGAAGTCTTTTAAAGATTCTCTCAAAGCACTTGAAGCTGATATTCACCATGCAAATACCCTGTATGTTTTGTCTATTCAATCTCCTTTTGTCTCCATGTGTATGTGATTCGTATTATTATTGCTCTCAGGATTAGGGTTTCATAATCCAAAAAAGTTATCATATTATTCATATTTATAGGATTAAATTGTGCAAAAATATGATTTGTTTATTGCAAATTTTGTCATCTGCATATGATGTTGTAAATTGTAATTGCAGGATCAAAATCTGAATTGATAAGGTGAAATTGAAGCTATAACTCCTTGCTATCATTGTTCTGTTCTGTTCTGTGATAGTATTCTTCTGAGATGCAGGGCTTCTGAATATCCAAGGGAATACGATGGCGCGTGCCTTCAGATGAGACTATCGTATAGTCCCTGCGCCCACATTTTCCTATTCCTTGTTCAATGGACTGATTGTCACCTAGCCGGTGTACTTGGGATGATTAGGATTCTTATATACAAGGTCATTTTTCTTTTTCTCTTCTTGTGCATATTGTATAATTTTAGTTCATTGTGTTCGATGAAGAATTGACGAGGGGATGGGAATTGCAGGCATACGAGGATGGTAAAACCACCATGTCTGTCCATGAACGAAAAGCTAATATAAGGGAGTTTTATGGTGAGTATATATGTCGAATCCATTGTGTGAAAGCTATCAAAGTATAATAGGCCCATAGATTTTAGTCCTTGTGGTAGAAATGTCTTGTTTGGTAAGGTGTGCTCGTGCAAGTTAAAAATCTTGTTCATTATATCGTTGAATCCTAGTACTACATACCAAACACGACGGTATAGACTATAGTTTCTTTTTTCGGGATGAATGGATTTAGTAATTTGGATTCTTACGGACCACCTCGACTGACTTTGATCAGGTGTGATATTCCCTTCTTTACTGCAACTTGAAAAAGGAATAACAGACATAGAAGATAGGAAACAAAGAGAAATCTGCGCTTCCAAATACCAAAGGAGAGACGAGGTGGACAAGGGTAAGTTATCCGAAACTGAAATAGAGAGAGAAGAAGAATGTGGAATTTGTATGGAAATGAATTCTAAGGTTGTCCTTCCCAGTTGCACTCATTCATTGTGTGTGAAGTGTTATACAGATTGGTAAGTATACTGAAACTAATTGTCTCTATCTTCACTAAAATTGTTGGTTATAACAGCAAAACACGTTAAATTGATATTGTTATTGTTGTTGCTTTAGGCATGCTCGATCTTGGTCGTGCCCTTTCTGTCGGGATAATCTCGAAAGAGTAAATTCCGATGAGCTTTGGATCTACCCTAGTAGTTCAGATATTGTAGATTTATCGACAATTGCACGGGAAAATCTGAAGAGGCTTTTAATGTACATCAAGAAATTGCCTCTTATCGTTCCAGATCAAACAATAGTTTCTTACGACCCTAATTTCCGATGAGGGATTGAAAGAACTGGACTGTGTTTTGTGCATAGGATTCATTTGACTATAAATGTGATCAGTTTAGTTTGTCCACTTTTCTTGTATGTATTGGCAATTGTCAGCGTGGACTTATTTATTTTACTTCAATTACAATTGATTCATTCTTGTTAATTTTTACTCGCTTTGAGGGTCATTAGTCACAGAAAGCAAAGAGAAAATGTGTACAACTGAGATCAATAGGTAGGGAACTTCTATTTGTGCCCAGTATTAATTTGTATACATCCGTTGAAGCTTGATTTAAAAAGGGATGAAAAGGGTGGGGGGTGGGAATTGCCCGCTCCCTGGTTAAACTTTTTTCCCCTCATGTTATACTCATTGTAGTTCATATTTTCTTTGGTCCATGGTGGAATTTATGAAGATAGTCAATCCAAAGGGTAGTAAGACCTTGCAGGGTACATAAAGATTCAAGCTTCGGCAAGCTGAAATCTGGTCGACTCTAGTCAATACTGAAAAATATCAAAATTTTGAATGAAATCTTGTTCGACTTTAAGAGAAGCCAAAATCAACACTTGCATATAAACAAGTTTCAAAAATGTCTAAAATCGAGTAAATAGTTATAGAGGCTAAGAAATCGCTTATCAACACTAGAAATCTTGCCTTATATTTTGGTTAGAAAATGCATCGTGGATTCTACCTATGACTAACAAATCGATGGTTCATTAATAACTAAGGTGTATGATATACAAGTCCTCCAAATTTGTTGGGCAGTAAAAGCACTCTAAACTAACAAGCCGACACAGTATTGGGTGATTTGGCATGATAGTTTGATATAATACATAATACATATTACAGAATACACATACTGCGGCCGATGCGGCCGATCCGTTTAAGACTTCAAACTTGAGCTAAAAGTACATACATAGTTATTAAGTATCAACGCCATGGATCATACAAAAAAGGCCCCAGATTCGACTCCCAACCTCAATCATCATCGTCATCTTCTTCCTCCTCATCCTCCTCCTCCCCGCTGTCATCATCTTCCTCCTGCACAAACACAACCATCCAGATTTAGCTCCAGTTTAGTTCAGCTTAAATAGTACATTGAAAAATCTAAATAAAAGTCAACGTAACCATACATTCCAAGGGATTCCCAACTTTTCAACCACATTTTTCATCAAATTTTATTAAAATCTACTTAAAATATGATTTTTATCTAAACCAAATAGGGGCTTAGTCAACTGACAACAGGAATTTCGGCAAAAACTTCAAAGCAAGCATTTCTCCTTACATTGACACCTGTCATAGTTAAGATAAAAAGCCCAAAGTTAAGGAAACTAGGCTACTTCCTAATATGGAGAACTCTCGACCAAGTTTCCCAATGTTTAAAAATGAGTGTAAAGGTTAAACATCTTATCGGACATTAAGTTTTTTGAGTTACTAATAGCATCTGCATCGAAAACCTAATGCTTCTGCTGGCTTTGAGCCTGTTGAAATGTATCTAAGCCATTTCTACATCATATTATCATCCTCCATTCTTCCCAGCCAAATGAAACAGAATACAGCATATAGCCAAGAAGTTACATCCCGTCCACTATATACCTGCACACTCTCATCATCTTCATGATGACCTTCAGATTTCGATCTCTCAGATTCTTCGCCACCTTCATCAGCAGAGCTCTCCTGCCAATTAAATGCAAGATAATAAGGGACACCACCAATAAGAAGACCAAAAAGCAGTGTTGAACTGAAGATAACATAATATACTGAAGAGAAATCTGAAGAGAAATCTGCATCCGGCAGTAATTAGATGGGGCATTTACCTGCTTCTTGTTGTATGCATCCATAAGATTTTCACACTCGGCCTTTTTTTTGGCAGCTTTAGCTTCATATGGAGCTTTTTCCTGCCAACAAGCAAGAACATAGGATATAAATCATAACATAAAAACATATCTTAACCATAATCGAGGTATCAACATAAATTCATAGTCCCACAGAAAAACACAAATCTAATTCGCCCTTGCTGAAGAAGTAACTGACAAACTAATAGCTGATTAATTAGGGTAGTCTGGCAAGGATTTTATAAAAAATGGTGTTTATGAACTGGGATAAATGAGTGGTGAAGTGGGTAGTACTTGTGAATTCTGCAAAATGTGTAGATAAAAAGTGCTTTGATGAAAAGATTTTTTTGACCAAGGTATCTATAAACACCTAGAAACAGGTATGAGGTATCTGAACCACTCTTTAAGGTCATAATTCATATGCTAAGTTCTTCAAACCCAGTAAAAAAAATTTGTCTGCAGTCAAAGCATACAGAAATAGAAGGGATTCAAACACTTACAGCTGCACTCATGGATTTCCACTTCTCTGCACCAGTTTTCCCGACCTTCAGATGCAGATACCCAAAACATGTAATTTTTATTTTCCAAAACCATAATCATAAATAAGGCATATAAAAAAGTTACAGAGAGCACATACAGCTGAAACGCCCTTGATATCAGGATTTTCCTTCTTAAAAGTTTTCCTAAACTCCTCGCTACAATAAAAAGCATGACATAACTCAGACCAAGCTACAAAGTATACAAGTATAACTCAACAGTTAACTCACAAGACCAGAAACTGGAGAACAGTATTTAGTACAGGAAGACAAAAAAGGCACTCGGGGGCCTCTTGGGTTTGTTTGGGTCTTGCTTAGCTGCCTTCCCCTTCATAGCTGGCTTTTTATCTGCCTTGATCGCTGCCCCTCTCTTCCCCAACTTCCTAACAACAAAAAAATGCACAGAATCCATCACCATATAATTATTGCAATTGCAATATCCAGCCATGAAATGCAAAATTATAATTTTTTTTTGATAAGTAAAGAATATTTATTAAAAAGTCCTAGTATACTAGAAGTATACAAAAGGACAAAAAACTCAAATATTACAATGATCCAACAACTCTACAAGAGAGCTGATGGAAGGAATACCAAAGCCCTTAACCCATTCAAACAATAAATAAAAGAAACTGCTCTTCAACTCCAGAATTGAGGTTATAGTATCCTCGAAGTATCGAGCATTTCTTTCCCTCCAAATAGCCATGAAATGCAAAATTATAATTAGCCACGATCAAAACTTGCTCGCTCAAACATCTAATCTTGACAACATAAGGTAAAACACAAAATTCAGAAAATATATAGTTGATACATTGGTAACACGAAGTTTAACTCAAAAAATTCCAACCTATCATCAACAGGCTTCGATACTTCTTTTGTTTCCTTTCTCACAGTCCCCTTGCCCCTGCTGCCAGTCTTCATTGATTCCAGCACCTATACAATGGCAGATACTCGCATTAAAATAGCCATTTCACTACAGATTGACAAGGCAATTACAACACAATACAAATTACATGCATGAAATTTCGTTGTCATATAGAACTATGCTTATATTTATGAAATCTGGGAATGATGTTTATGTAACAGCATGTTGTGCTAATGAATAAAAATTTAGAAAAAGGACAAATAATAAAAAAAAAATGAGGAAATTGCAGTAGATGTCACTTTTTGGCTTTGTATTTACAAAAAAAAATATCACTTTTTTGAAGCCTTTGCAAAACGTCATTTCGGACATTTTTGTCCCTCTAGATAATTTAAATACATGATATGTCCTTCATTAAATGAGATTTGACTAGATGAAAATTTGTAAAAAAAAAACTGTGTAAATGTTAGGGAAGGAGCTGTCATTTTAAAAAGGCAAAAGAAGTGAAAATGAAAATGGAAAATAACAAAAAACATAAGTTAATGAAAAGGTCAATAATGTCAGGCTTCAAATCATTTCCCCAAATAATCCCCAGCACTCTTTACTCTACGTCTCCGGCCAACATCTCGCCGACCGACCAAATAAAACCTCCGAATAGTCATTTTAAGCTTATTTCTTGATTTTCAAATACAATTTTAGTGCCTACTTGTGTCCCAATGCCAATGGTTTAAAAGCAAAACCCTTCTTATTTCATTTTATGCAACTTATATGAACATTCTTGATAGAGCAGAGCATATTCAGGGTAAAATTTATGTTCTTTTTGTGGGTTTATGGCATTTTTATTTTTAAAATTTTATTAAAAATTCCTATTTTTCCCTTCCTGGATTTTTCTTCCTCTGTTATGCCAAACGAGAAAAACGAAGAGTTGCCAGGACTCTTTGACAAGCTGGCTCGAAATTGCATTGGAAAACAAGACCTGGGCTAGGGATGGCAAAAAAATCCGTTCAACCCGATACCCGTGGGGCCCCGCCCCAAATGGGGCGAGGATTACCCGCCTAATCGGGTAAACAGGGCGGGGACGGGACGGGGGTCATTAACCCGAAGTGGGTATGGGAAATATAGTCCCCGCCCCGCTACCCGCTCCATTTA
>CAIGRQ010337690.1:0-12808 GCA_903798375.1 Fraxinus sp. D2006-0159 | reverse complement strand
AGAGAGAGAGAGAGAGAGAGGCTTAAATTTGAGTCATATGTACATACTAATTTTCTTATCCTCACAAGTGCCACTGCATTGGCTCTGTAATCTCGTCCAACCAATTCATAATCCACTCACCAATTATCGCCCCTAAAACAGATTCCACCCCTTCAGTTCTTCTCCCACTCGTTGCTCTCTCACTTTTAATATCATTTGATCACCTTTTTCTTTGGTTTTTACATAGATTCAATCATGGCTGCTGCAGTAAGTGCTGCAGTCTCTCTTCCATCCTCCAAGTCTGTTTCTCTTCCAACTAGAACCGCCACTTTTTCCCCAGAAAGAATCAACTTCNCAGATTCCACCCCTTCAGTTCTTCTCCCACTCGTTGCTCTCTCACTTTTAATATCATTTGATCACCTTTTTCTTTGGTTTTTACATAGATTCAATCATGGCTGCTGCAGTAAGTGCTGCAGTCTCTCTTCCATCCTCCAAGTCTGTTTCTCTTCCAACTAGAACCGCCACTTTTTCCCCAGAAAGAATCAACTTCAACAAGGTATGATTACTATTACCATTCGCATATGACCTTTATATGGACTTGTTCGGAACTGACAAGGAATTTGGCTTAAATTTGCAGGTGCCCTTGTACTACAGAAATGTGTATGGTGGTGGGAAGGTGATCAGAGCGCAGGTCACTACAGAGGCTCCTGCCAAGGTCGAGAAGATTTCCAAGAAACAGGAAGAAGGTGTAGTTGTCAACAAATACAGGCCCAAGGAACCGTACATTGGCAGGTGCCTTCTCAACACGAAGATCACTGGCGATGATGCCCCTGGAGAAACCTGGCACATGGTCTTCACCACTGAGGGTATTGTTATATGCATCAATTGTCTGTTCCAGGATTTGTGTTGTATTGATTGATTCTCGGTGTTTTAACTAATAATCTGCTGATATGATTTTGGGCAGGAGAGATCCCTTACAGAGAAGGTCAATCCATTGGGGTTATTGCAGACGGTGTTGACAAGAATGGGAAGCCTCACAAGCTGAGGTTGTACTCAATTGCAAGCAGTGCCCTCGGAGACTTTGGAGACTCTAAGACTGTAAGTTTTCTATTAATTTGTAGAGCCTTGCTACATGTACATAATTTTGTGTATATCAAGGTATCCACCCCCTCACATGGGGGTAGGCCACTTGAAGATAATATTTTTTATTCAAGTGGATCCTATCCTCATGTGAGAGGGTGGATATCTCGATGTACAAAAAATTATGTACAAGTAGATAAACTCTAATTTGTATACCTATGCATTAAAATTATCATTTTCCCCCCCTTTTTGGCACTTTTAAGGATTCATTTAGCTGTTTCAACCAATCTTCATGCAGGTCTCTCTGTGTGTTAAAAGGCTCGTTTACACCAACGACCAAGGAGAAATTGTTAAAGGAGTTTGCTCAAACTTCTTGTGTAAGAACTCAATTTTATATATGCAGAAACTCAACAAACTAGTATGTAATGTATGTTGAACCACCCCATCTAAAAGCTAGACATGTTAGAGAGATGACAATCTTGTTTATTTAAATTATGTCTTCAACAGTGAGACCTGAACTCAACAACACTAAATGCTCTAATACCATTTCGAGTCATCCAAAAGCTTTAACTGTCACTGAGAAGACTATTTATTTAAATCGTGTCTTCAACGACATAAACATGCATATCCTATCATTTCTCAGATTAAAGTTAATAGTTGGGTTAAGCAACTTTTCCTAAGAACCATTTTATCATTTTAGACTAGAATGCTTCAGGTTGTATCACAGCGTGACCTGAAATCCTCTGAATTCCAGGTGACTTAAGACCTGGATCTGAAGTGAAGATAACTGGACCTGTTGGGAAAGAAATGCTTATGCCAAAAGATCCTAATGCAACTATAATTATGGTAATAATATGCTTAATTGCATTATTCCGTTACTGTATAAAGCAGAAAAAGAATTTCTACAATATGTTATAAATGGAATATATATCTATCCATTTGTAGCTTGGCACTGGAACTGGAATTGCCCCTTTCCGCGCATTCTTGTGGAAAATGTTCTTTGAGAAACATGACGACTATAAGGTAGTTCCTAATCCGTTGAGATATCTTCATTAATATATGCATAGGTGATCTTTCTTAATTTTAACTTAAAATGGTTGACATTTTTTATAGTTCAATGGTTTGGCATGGCTTTTCTTGGGTGTTCCCACGAGCAGCTCACTGCTCTACAAAGAGGTAAACATCACATCTATACTACATGCTACAACCACTTGGTGGCAAAACTAACTGAAAACCGCACTCGAGTTTAAATCTGTTACATTATGCAACAAAAATGATATTGAAAAATGGAGTAGAAAAGAGAAGTCCTTTTTTTAGTTTTTACGATTGTAAATGGTATAGAAATTAGCAATTTCATGATAATTTTTATGACTTCCTCTGTGATGACCATCCGTACCTATAGAGAACACTAGACTGATCAAATGGTAATGGTGGGCAGGAATTTGAGAAAATGAAGGAAAAGTTTCCGGATAACTTTAGGTTGGACTTTGCTGTTAGCCGAGAACAAACCAATGAGAAAGGTGAGAAGATGTACATCCAGACTCGGATGGCTCAATATGCCGAAGAACTATGGGAATTGCTCAAGAAAGATGACACCTATGTCTACATGTGTGGACTGAAGGGTATGGAAAAGGGAATTGACGACATAATGGTTTCATTGGCTGCTAAAGATGGTAATTTTAGTACCTGTCTGATATAATTTTTGTTTCACTTAGTCTCCTCCTTCCATACAAGTGTTTGCATTTTGCATAACAAATAAGCATCTCCCATGCTTAAGTTAGAAACAGCATGAAGAGAATAGTATGAAATGAAAAGAGTTGTAGTACTAATTTTTTCCATCCCCTTTCTGGTTTAGGATGCTTGATATATATCTGAAATCGGTTGTCGTTTGCCAGTGACCGACTTTATCAAGTTTATGAGTGGATAAAGTACATATGGTGCATAACACATGAAATGGAGGGTCAACTTAGTTAGTAAGCTGTTAAATCGGGCATCTATGAAAGCTTGCATTATAACGTTTTCTTGTTCTGCTTTCGTAGGTATTGACTGGATAGATTACAAAAAGCAGTTGAAAAAAGCAGAGCAATGGAATGTGGAAGTCTACTAATGAATTCTACCTTTCTTGTATTGTACAAATATCAGCCAGCCAATGTGAGTTTATCTGTGCTGATGTAGATAGGCTACTTTCTTTTTGTAACTTATTTTCTTTTCCCAATATTCTTCTTTCATGATAAACCGTTGCACTGATGACCACTATGGAATTTTTCAGTATGGATCATGAAAAGATATAATAGTGAAACAGATTTTAAACTTCTGATTTTGTAACTTGTTCATATTTACATGCAGTTGTTAGTACAAAATAAGTCTGCTTAGCAATCAAATAGTGCAATTCCAAGCTAACTGGAAAAATCTGTAAATTTTGTGCAAACTGGTACAAAATGTATGTGCTTAGCAATCAAAGAACGTGAGTTGGTGTAGAATTCATCACAATTTCTTGAGGTGTTTTCAAAGAAATCATTTAGGTGGATGTCTAATTGTGAATTTTCTTACCTGGAACGGATGAAATCGGGATGTTTATAAAAGGAGTAATGCTACAAGTACATAATGGTCTACATAATGGTTTACATAATTCCAAGTGGCATTGATCAAAGCCTTTAATTCAAAATCTGACATTTCACATCAACAACAGGATTGTTGCCACGTCACATTATGTCATTCATTATGTACACTTATTATGTACACTTAGCATTTTCCTTATAAAAGGCATAACGAGTGGTAGGTCATGGACATCGAGTTCCAAGCTATACAAACATAGGATGTTCGGGTGAAGTCTTTGCGTGATAAAGTACATTATTTTAATTCTTCTAGACTAATAAGTAAAACAATTAAATTTAAACATGAACTAGGCAGAGAGAAACATAACATAAATCTTGTATAACTCTTTGCAGTGGCGAATTGAAAGTCCCAAACGATTTTAAACATGAACTAGGCAGAGAGAAACAGGATGGAGAATGATGAATGTTTTGATTTTTTTTTCTAAATCATGCATGCTCCGATTTGGGACTTAAACAAGATGGAGTATGGGAATGTTCGTGGTAGAGTTTAGGCTAGGTTAGGATTTTTTTTTATTTTTTTGTGTTGGGAACAATTCATAAATAACCTGAAATAGTTACTTTTAATTATTTTTCATATTTTAATGTTTTACAATAATTTCTGTATCATTATGGTACATATATTTCACCACCTCGTTTCCATCGTCGTTGTCGGCATCACTTGTAATATAATGTGTTACATACTTTTTGATACAAAATGGAAAGTATATTCTAGGCGTAAGCGGAATCAAATCAATTAAAGATCGAATATTTATTATTGCATTTTATTGTTTTTTGGTAAATTAGTGAATTTGTCTCCTTTTAAAAGGAAACCTTAGTTTTCCTTTTTAGTCATAATTTTCCTTTTCAATGTTATTTGGAACCTATAAAATGAGGCTCTTTGACTGTAAGAAGACATGCTTGAATATGAAATAAAACTACAATTTTTCCCTCATTTCTCTCCTCACTTCCTTCTTCTTTTCCGTTTTCACTCATTACAGTCGGCATCAATTTGATATCAGAGCTCGATACTATCCTTTTACCAAAATGTTTGTCTTACACGTGTTACAAACCCCGAAGAGTTGTCTTCTGTAGCAGTAAATAAACCCACAACCACCGCTACTCCGCTGCCTACGACAACCCAACATCCAAACAGCGAAGCCCCTCTTCAACATTAGCAGCAAGCAACTTGTTCTTGTTTAATTGTCTTTATTTAAAAAATTGTACCCAAAGCCCATCCACAACACTTCCCACGGCCACCCGCCATTACTCCACATAATACCACAACCACTTTTATCCACCCAAACAACAACAATAGGTCCCTGAGACCACACACCTTAGCCCAATTCCCACAATCCAGCCCAACTCAATTTACTAGCCCACGACAATCAATATAGGGAAAATTTCGTAATTAAGAGAATAATTGTTACACATTTCAAAACTAAGAGATAAAGTTTAATATTTCAAAAATTAGATATTAATTAAGATTTAGCTATGAAATAATTAATTAAAAATATATTTTATTTATTAAATATATTAATGTCACAATTATACAATTTATGATCATAATTACATACTTGTATGTAATAACATCCGAAAATTATCAAATTAATTGGTCATAAATTATTGCTCGATCACAAATAAAAAAATTTACATGTTACAATTTATTCATCAATCACGGAATCAAAACTCTTATAGGTCACAATTTATTTATCAGTCATAAATCATAAATTTTATAAGTCACAATTTATTTAATATTCATAAATTATCAAATTAAGTAGTCATAATTTATTTTTCAGCCACAACTTAATAATTTGTAAGTCACAATTACATTATTTAGGCTACATATTATTTACTGATTACAGAATTAACCAATTTATTGGTCACAAACACCTCCACCCCATTCCATCCCATCCATGACCAACGCACCGTAGTCACGATCACTATCACCAACACCTCACCAGACTACCAACATCACCATCTCCCCACCATAGCCAACATCACAACCACCACCATAAAAAAATCAAATTCAAAATAATGTTATCGCACAACCAGGTCGCGACTTCGCAACAACCACAATGTCGTGCCGTCGCCACCGTCACCACCACCACCAACTAACCAAACCTCCAACAACACCCTCATCTCGCCGCCTCAGCCAACATCACAACCACCACCAACCAAATACCAAACACCAAAAATTAGATCTAAAATCAGAAAACGAGATGAAGACGGCGACTGAAAACAAGATGTCGAAAATCCAAACACAAACATCGCACCAACATCACAACCACCACCAACAAAACACAAAAAATAAGATAAAAAAAAAATCAAAGAACCGAATGAAGACAACGACCAGGAACTAGTTGTTGGAAAAACCAAATACCGCGAGTTCACAGTAGCGCCCAGAAGAATCGGGTCGTAGTGCCCAGATGCTACTTATCGATAATGAAGACAACGATTGGAAACATGATGCTTTAACTAATTTCTCACATCTTTGTCATGCATTAACTAATCCCTCACATCTATGTCTGAGGTTTATCGCTCGAATGTACGAGGCTTATGCTATTGTCACCGAATTGATTTTTCCTAGAATTGGCGATTAGTTATGGACCGATCCACTTGCTCACTCATCCTAAGGCAATCGCATTTCCTCTTTTTTGATGTGCTCCATATTGTCAAAACAACTCCAGTTGCTCACTAGCCCCGCAACCTCCTCTTTTCGGTGTGCCCCATGTTTTCAAATAAACTTGTGATTTTCATCCTAAGCTTGAAACCCTTATTACTCGTGTGTAGATTTCTTTCCTTATATTGCATGTTTATTTGCTTCCCAAGAGCTTTTTGTTTGCTTTGGCTAAAACTAGGGGGTTGTATTTAGATGAACTTGGAGTGTAAGCTCCTTTATAGGGTCTAGATTGAAAGTGGTGAGAACTGTAGTTTTTGAAAGTCTGTGATTTATGATAAGCTATCGGTATTTTGCTCTAGGTGTCGACATATGGGACATCTATTGATCAATGTATGGTCAGACTGTTCGTCCATGTTGAAATATGAAGAAGAGACTAGATTGATAGGAGAGAAAATGCGGGAACAAATTTGTCTCAATTCATTCAAATGAAAAACGTGAATGTACAAGGAAGAAGGCTGCCTATTTATACAAATTGTCAACTAACAAAAATCATGAAATGACATAAATATCTCTTATACTATTTTACACTTCAACACTTCTCCTCAAGATGGCAAGTGTATATTCAACACTCCCATCTTGCTAAGTAATGACGTGAATCTTGTTCTAGCCAAAGGTTTGGTCAGTACGTCTGCTAGATGTTGTTGAGAAGCTGTATATAGCATCTTCACCTCATTAGCTTGAACATTATCCCTCACCAAGTGACAGTCAATTTCTATGTGCTTGGTCCTTTCGTGAAAAATCGGGTTACTTGCTATGTGTATAGATGATTGGCTATCACAAAACAGCAAGGCTGGTCTGGTATAATCAACATTCAAATCACTCAATATGTTCTTCAGCCATGTAAACTCACATACTACAACAGCCATTGATCTATATTCTGCTTCAGCTGATGATCTAGACACGGTATACTGCTTCTTAGAGTTTCATGATACTAGAGAATCCTCCAAAAATATACAATAACCCAGGATCTCCTTGTACCAGAACATGCTGCCCAGTCAGCATCACAATATCCTTTGAGCAGAAGATCCGATTTGCTAGAGAAGAATAAGCCCTACCCTGGTGTGCCTTTTAGATACCTCAAAACTTGGTAGGCTGCCTCTAGATATGGCTGCTTAGGCGATTGAAGAAATTGACTTAATACTTGAACAACATAGGATAAATCTGGCCTGGTTATAGTGAGATATAAAATCATTCCTACAAGTCTTCTGTAAACACTAGGATCAACAATAGTTTCACCTCCATCTTTACTCAACTTCAGATTGTAAGATAAAGGATTATTTGCTGGTCTTGCTCCAAGATAGCCAGCATCTGTTAAAATATCTAAGGCATACTTTCTTTGGCAGATAGTTATTCATGTTGAACTTCTTGCAACTTCAAGACCCAAGAAAAATTTCAAGACTCCTAAATCCTTCAACTTGAATTCTTATTCAGTTCATCCTTGAACTGTTTAATATAAAATAAATCATTTCCTCCAATTATTATATTGTCTACATATATCAGAAGAATAGTTTATGAGTAGCCACTTGTTTTGCTAAACAATGAGTGATCAGACTTTGACTGCCTGAAACCCTGTGATAGAATGTGAGATGTCAGCTTCATATTCCATTGTCTTGAAGCTTGCTTCAACCCGTAAATAGATTTGTTTAGCTTACAAACCAGTTGTTTTCCTTGCTCTCCCTACTGCCTATAACCTGGAGGCATGAGCATGTAGACATCCTCATTTAGCTCACCATGGAGAAAGGCATTATTGATGTCCAATTGGTGAATGTGCCATTGTTTGGAGGCTGCAACTGCTAGAAGAATCTTGACAGTTACTAACTTTGCAACAAGAGAAAAAGTCTCTTCATACTCCAATCCAACCTGTCGAGTAAACCCCTTAGCTACTAGACGTGCTTTCTTCCTTTCCTTTGTGCTATCAGAACTCATCTTGACCTTGAAAACCCATTTACATGCAACTGGGGTCTTATAAGCTGGGAGTTCAGTAACATCCCAAGTATTATTGGAAACTAAAGCATTATATTCAGCATCCATTGCTACAATCCAATCAGGATACTGTGAAGCTTCATTAAAATCTCTAGGCTCAAAAGCAGCAGACAAAGCCAAGGTAAATTGCCTCTGATTAAGGGAAATCAGGTCATATCCTAGATAATTCTCAAATGGGATATTTCTTACCAATCACAGAATCTTTCTTCATGGAATTTGACTGAGGAAATGGCAATTGAGACATGAGACTGCAATGATAGTCTTGTAAGTATGAAGGGGGACGTTTTGGTCTAGAAGATTTCCTTGTAGGTATGATGTGAGGTATTGAAGGAATTGCAGATGAAGAGGTACTTGATTATATAGATGGAAAGGTAGAAATATCAGGAGATGATGGAGTTGGATTTTGGAAACTGTGATGTTCTGAAATATTGAATTTGACTGAAGTGGGAATTGAAGGAAACCCATCAGCATTGAGTTAGAATTTTTGGGAAATAAAGTGGAAGAAGATTGATGTGTACTATCAGATTTAGATAGGGAAGCAAGCAATGTAGGATTGTGAAAAGGAAAAATATTTTCACAAAATGATACATCTCTAGAGACAAAAATAGCATTGGTTTTGAGATTAAGGAGTTTATATGCCTTCATTCCATAAGGGTAGCCAATGAAGATGTAGGGGATTACTCTTGGACCGAATTTTGTTATATTTCTCTTCAAGGTTGAGACATAGCAGAGGCACCCAAAGACCTTGAGATGACTATATGGTGGAAATCTTTTGAACAACATCTCATAAGGAGATTTGTTGTCAAGCAATGTAGTAGGTGTTCTGTTTAAAATATGAGTGGCTGTTAAAATGCAATCCCCCAAAAAATGAATAGGTAAATTAGTTTGGAATTTAAGAGCTCTAGCAATATTGAGGAGGTGCTGGTGTTTCCTTTCAAAAACACCATTTTGCTGTGGTATTTCGACACAACTCAGCTGATGAAGGATTCCTTTGGAAAGGTAAAAATCGATCATTTGAAACTCTAGACCATTGTCAGATCTAATCGTCTTTATATTGCATTGAAAGTGAGTTTGAATGAGGTTATAAAAGGACTGAATGAGGGTTCTAGTCTGAGATTTTTCCCTCATCAGATAGGTCAATGTCATTCTACTAAAGTCATCAACAACGGTTAGGAAGTATTTCGAGCCATTTAAAGAAAAATATCAAATATGACTGAATAGGGCCCCCCAAATGTCACAATGGATAATCTCAAATATGTGTGATGCTTTAGTCTCATTGTTAGGAAAAGATAGTCAATGATGTTTGGCCAAAGGACAAATAGTACAGTGTAATTCCTTATTGGCTTTAATATTGGGAACCGATTTATGTAAAAGAGATAGTTTGGAAATAGGTAAATGTCCTAATCGACAATGCCATAGATTAATATTCATTTTGACATTAGAATCAACAATAGTATTATAGGCAGGAATAACATATTTATTATATTGAAAAGGAAAACTAGGAATATCAGTAAATTTTCTGATGTTGAAATTGTCAGAATCAGAATTGAGCTGATAATGATGTGAGGGTTGAACTCTAGTTTTGAGACTGAGGTTGTTGGAAATGATAGAGTCCATGTTCAAGTATGCCTACCCCAATCATCTTCCACGTTGAAAGATACTGGATAAAACAAGCATCATGAGAAAACATTAGACAGCAATTATGTTCAAGTGTCAATTTGGTAACTGATATTAGAATGAATTTAAACGATGGCACAACAAACACATTGCTCAAGTATAAAGTGGGGGATAACTTCACTTTCCCAACATGAGTAACAGCCACATTATCGACATTAGGTAGCCTTACAGAAGCACCAACAACAATAGTCACAACAGCCAAATGCTTGATAGAATATACCATATGTTCTGAAGCAACAGTATTGATGATCTATTTATTTTCAACTGATGAATAATCAACATGAATCTGATTACCTGAGAAAGCATATGGATCAGGATCTGTGGGAGAAGGTGAAGCTATATCCCGAGGCTGTCGATTTTGAACCATTTGATTTTACAATTGAGGCATCAACATAGACAGGATCTGCTGACACTGATTTAGGGTGATAGTAAGTTGCGAAAGAGAATTCATTATTCATAATGCATCATTGTTAGATGTTTGGCCAGGACAAGATTGTTCTACAACATTAACAACTGGAGGTCTTCCTCTGCTAATCATGTGATTAGGTGGATAACCAATCAACTTATAGCAATTGCCTTTGATATGCCCAGGCATACCATAGTGGCACATACATATCTCTCCTTTCTCTCAGTAGGATTAGCAAAATTAAACCTCTGATTGAATGATTTCTGCACAGCTTTGCCTATAAACGCAGCAGCTTCATGTGTTGCTTGTTTACCAGCAACTAGAAAGTAATGGATCCATTAGCAGAATTTGACCTCTAACACCAGCAAGGTGATCATCTAAACCCATGAGGAACTACATAATTTGCTCTTCCTGTTTATAATCATTGTGATCAACACATGGCCTATAATTTTCCAATTCCTCCCACAGTCCTTTAAGCCTATTAAAATAGGAATTAACTGAGTTGTTTGCTTGGGAAATTGAAGCAGTTTGTTTCTTCAATTCATAGATCCGAGATCCATTTCCCTGACTGTATCTATCACGAAGTTCGATCCAAATGTCTCTAGCTGAATGCTTGTGCATTACACTTGGATAAAGTTCCTTAGGTATTGAATTGATGATCCAAGAGGAAACCACATGGTTATACCTCCTCCAAGCTATATACAGCGGATCATGCTGAGAAGGCTTGATGATAGATCCATCAACAAAACCTTCTTTATTTTTAACACTAAGCGCCATGGTTGCTGCTCGACTCCATGTCGTGTAGTTCTCTTCAGTGAGAGTAACAGAAATCAATTGCATTTCAGTGTTATCTCCATAGTGTAGATAATAAGGACTGCTTGGATCGCTCATCAATCGATTAATCATAGAAGTTACATCTGCTCCAGCTGAATCATCACCTGATGATCCATTGACTGAATTCTATTGTTCAAATTGGCTTTGAACCTCCGCCTGAACACTAGAATCATCGCCATTGATTACTGATAAAAATAAGAAGAGCAAGATCACCGATCGCATACGAAAGGAGCAAATTGCTCTGATACCATGTTGAAATATGAAGAAGAGATCTAGATTGATAGGAGAGAAAAGGTGGGAACAAATTTGTCTCAATTCATTCAAACGAAAAACGTGAATGTACAAGGAAGAAGGCTGCCTATTTATACAAATTGTCAATTAACAAAACTAACTGAAAACCATGAAATGACATAAATACCCCTAATACTATTTTACACTTATTTTACACTTCAACAATCCATGTGGTTGATGTCCCTCCCACGGTCGTTATTCCTTCTATTGCTGCTATTACTAGCGGGCTAGTAAGGAAATGGTAAGGAGCTTATTGTTGAGCCTCTTAAATTGTGGGTCCCATGTACTAGGGTTACTTTTGGGAATTATTAG
This sequence comes from Fraxinus sp. D2006-0159, assembly GCA_903798375.1. NCBI lineage: Eukaryota > Viridiplantae > Streptophyta > Magnoliopsida > Lamiales > Oleaceae > Fraxinus > Fraxinus sp. D2006-0159. The sequence continues at coordinate 972 of CAIGRQ010337690.1, read as the reverse complement.
GTTAGCTCTTCAATGTCAACTACCCGAGTTCCTATTCTAGAAGTTGTTTCGTTGGACACTTCTACTCCTCTTTTACGAGTTATTGGGATGGGTACTTTTAAAAAGGGCCCAGTCAAAGGCCCAAATTTTCACTTTGACTTTTTCTTTATTGCATGTTTCTACATTAGCCTATTTGAGTTCAAAAGACAATTACAAAATATGGTTTTGTTAAAAAGACAATACTACCCTTTTAGTTAACAAAGAAAAATCAAACACTTCATACTTAAAATTTCAAAATCAGCTCCAACACAGATAAAAATTCTCTCATATTTTTCAATTTGAAAATCTCAAAAATATCGATAGGTGAAGAAAAAAATTATTTTCTTACAATTACTTCAAATCGGTAAATATATTTACGTATATTTAATTTCATTTTCGTTAAATGTGTATACATTTTTAATCGATAAAATAAGATTTGACGTAAAATAACAGGCAAATAATTTTTTTTAACAGATGTATAATTTTTTTAAGCACGAACGAAAAAAATATTCATCTGCATTTTACTTTCTGATTAACCATCATTTGTTACGGCCTTAATAGTATATTGTTACAAAAAAATAGCTAGCTATTCTGGCAGTTCGGATCGGCTGTTATATATATTTTTTTGTTTTTATCAAGTTTCTATTGCCACCGTGAGCTGAATTTTTGAATAAATGTTTACAAATTCTGTTTTGTCATGTAGATATGTTGATTGTACTCCCGATTTACTAATTTGGTGATTTTGAATTGGCATGAAAATGGATGAATAACATACAAAGTGGTATTCCATCACATATAACAGAGAGTACATCGTACGAGGAACTGTACCATGATATACAGAACAAGCTGAACGTCGATTCATCTCGATACGATATGGTACTGAGATTTTAATTCAAAGAGAATTTGCCATTTTCTATTCCACCTATGAAGGTTACATCTGATATTGAAGTGAAT
>CAIGRQ010337628.1:0-10714 GCA_903798375.1 Fraxinus sp. D2006-0159 | reverse complement strand
ATTTATCGATGTGGGATATGTATCCCTTAACATTAGTCACATATTTAGCTTGAAGTACAGCCCACAGTTCAAAAGCAAATTTGGTTTCACCAATTTCTCTCACAACATTATCAGATAAGTACAAGAAAATAGTACTCCATGCAACCTCTTCAAATTCAGTTTTCTTGCAGGTAGTAAGTCAGCAGACCAACTATTAGCAAGAGCTCTAACAACTCTCATTTGCATCAAGATGGCTTTCATCCTTTGACTCCTTATATTAAAATCATATTCACCATCAAATTGAGGAACTTCAAACTTTGCAGAAACCATTTTTAAAACAAGTATGATGCACAAGTAGGGTCACAGAACAATAGTAATTACAGTCAGAGACTTACACCAACTTCAATAGCTCAAGAAATCACAGTAGCACACTTATTAATACAAGATTTCAAGTTTTAATCACATGATCATTGAAGACATGCAAGGCAAACACAATTAAAGAGCACAACAAAGATCACAAGCTATGTTTCACATATCACTCAAGCAAGATTCCCAAAAAAAAAAACACATCCAAACTTGATTTATCTCAGATTCCAGGAGCTCGCAGGAGCTACTGGACAAAGATTAGTTTCAAGGGGGTTTCAACGGTGCTTTGGTAAATCAAGGTTATGATCAAGAAACCCTAGAAAATTTAAAAGCTTGTACAGAAATAAAAAGTAAAGATCTCACCCAGCGAGTTAGCAAAAACTCGAATTCTTTTAATGTGCTTTTCAGCAGTCCAAACTTTTTTGATCTACAATAAATCGAGTCTTTCTATGAAGATCCAGGTATCTTGTTCTTTTAACCTTTCTACGAAGATCCAGGTATCGTGTTCTTTCAATCAAGGCTCTGATACCACTGAAAAGGCCCAACACATACGATATTAAAATAGGATTTAAAGAATCACTCTCAAGACAAAAAATAAATTGCAGAAATTAAAAGATTGAACACAAGATTTCTTTCGGCCTAAGCACCAGAGGTTCGGCGACCACATCTAACGCCTACATCCCCCGTTAAGCATCCAAATAAAAGGATATTGCTCGGTTGCACTAATAGCCAAAAATATGGCAGCCAACACTTACAATCAGTTCAAGAATACAAATCAAAGTCACGGAGACTTATCTTTTACACAAGCTTTGGATCGAACAACCCTCAAGACACAAAACTGGCCAGATCACAAAGTTCTGCCAAACAGCTCACAAACCACAAATATTTAGGGCACCAAACACTTAAAGAACCCTTACTTCTCAACAATTAGAAGCAGATCTAAGAGAATATACAATTTACACGATTCAAAACACTCAAGAATGTAAACCCTAGGTAAGAATGAGGTTTTCTCTCTAAAGGAAGAGAACATATGCGGGAACCCAAAAGCCAGAAGAATGAACTGAATGGACTGGCCAAAACGTCTCGCACAAGATATAGCCAGAAGCCTCTAGAATCTCATCCAATGGTGAGAGAGATGCCAAGTGTCAACGATCCAGCCAAAGACTTCAATTAATAGAAGTGTCAATTCTAGAAGCACGATTTTAACATAATTGTTTGAAGCACACTTTTAATAGTTAAGTCACTGGTTCGAATCACAACAGATCACTAATTGGATTAATGTGTGATTTAAACTATATTCGAGGGAAATAACTAGAAAGATGGCATGTTATAACATTAGTTTTGATGTCTGATAAAAGATAGAGCCGTACCCTTACGCCTTGCATGATTTCAATAGGTGATCTAGTGTTTGGTACCTCGACCTACCATTTACCCTACTGTGGGGATAAGGGCTTTAGCTAAAAAATAGAAATGACAACTACTCGAGCTAATGATAGAGGGTCTTACACATTGCTTCGATTAAGCGTATTGCTCTCTTGATATGTGCAAGCAATATACTGAACAATCAAAGTCAGCCCTTGGAAGATTGGAAACTACTATTACTTTAGCTAGCTTTCTGTGGTAATTTCCCAAGTAAAATGCGAGGTCTAGGCTCTAGATCGGGGACTCAAAGAAAGCACCACGAGAGGCACTAAAAACCATTTTGATACAAGACAAGGCCGTTCAAATGAAAGAAAACTCAATTCATTTATTTTGGGGGGTTTGCAACCATTATGTCACATAAATTAATGCATGGATTGGGGAATATTTGAAGAAATTGGGGACTAGACGCTTGGAACGGGGCGGTTCTTGTTACATCTTGAATCAGTTGGTCTCTAACGATCAGCAGCATTGAACCATTACGCTCACTGACATATCCCACGATTCTATACAGTAATTAAAATTTTGATCTTTCATAGGTTAAAAGCGGATGCTCTTTTGGCAATTTGTACATTTCACACGTCTAGAATTGGTAGAGATATATGACCAACTTGTACCCTACTCCTCGTACAAAGGTTTGATAGGAAGAAAATTTCAATTCAATTTTAACAAAAAGTACATGTTCAATTACGTTGTAGTGAAAAAGCAGTAAGACTGAATCCAATTATCGTCTTATATAACATAGCAACTGCTAAAGAAGTAACAATATCTAACACACTCCAAATTTCTCAAGAAAATATGTATTAAGTGTTCAACATAGCCAACATATATCTATCTAATCGAGACGAATATTGCTTCAATACATGTTGATAACAATCAAGCAATCTTCCAATAGACCTGCCAAATACTGAGGATTCTTACAATCCCTTTTCGACAAGTGACAAGTTGAAAAAGATACTGCCTAAACCACGAAGATCACAATATTGGATGAACAAAAGAGAAGCATTTGCAGGCATCAAGGAATCTGATTAACAGGTGCACTTATTTGATACTGCTAGTACAAAACTATAGTGCAAGACCATAATTAAATCAATCTAACATCTCACTCGATATCTTTCTAGAAGGGAAAAAACTTCAACAAGAAAGAGATGTACATCATATTGACAGAATTTCTTTCTGACTGCTCGAGATTTTCCATAATACCGAACTGAGTTTTATCAAGCTCTCTTACTTTCTTCCGGCAACCATATTTTGGCTGCTGTTTCCCGACAAGCTGGAAGATGGGTTATTTGTCGTTTTAATTCTTCCATCTGCACCACCAAACACGTTGAGATCTTCAAATAATCTATACGATGGAATGAAGGGCTTCTGCCCAGCAGGAGCAGTGGATTGAGTATTTGAGTTTATCTTTGTATCTCCATTAATAGACACATAACTTTCTCGGGCAGGGAACGAGTCGACATGTTGCAAAGATTTAGTCTCTGGCAGAGGCATAGATGAAGCAGTAGGTGTTGAAGTTGAATACATGTAAGAAGGTCTAGATACAGGATTTGGATTGCTGTAATAACCAGGAGTGGCTGCCCATGGTGGAGGGGGGTAGCTAGAGTACTGAGGAAATTGAGGTTGAGGATGAGGTTCTAGCTGATGTTGAGGTCGAACATGGGATTGAGGTTGTGGTTGTGGTTGTGGTTGTGGTTGTGGTTGTGGCTGTGGTTGTGGTTGTGATGTCGGTTGTGTCGCTTGTGAATATTGGGCCAGTGGTCGAGGCTGGAAATCAGGCTGAGGTGGGAACTGTGGCTGAGATTGGAGTCCGGGTTGAGGCTGTGGTTGAGCCCAGGGAGCTATATAACTGGCTGGAGTCGGGTTCGCATGGTAATCCTCAGAGGAATACATAACCCCTTCGGTGGCCGAGGGAAAAGAACGAGATATATCGGGTTTCTGTTGCTCAGTTTGATCATTTGACACACTGATCGGAACTAATGCATTGCTCAGGAGGTCTATAAAATCTAACTCTTTTGAGGTCTGCACTGGTGCAGTAGCAGTGATTGGAACTAATGCATTGCTTGTTACAGGAATTGACAGCGCTACTGCAGGTCCAGCATTGTGGTTTGTATTCACCGAGGTGACACCCTCACTATTTACAGTAGACGTACTCTGAGAAGCATTGTTACGAATTCTAGAATGCCTGCATCCACACAGTATGAACTCAGTTGAAAACCCAAGTACAAAAGAAGATTATTATACTAATGATAATAAATAAATAAATAACCGAAAACAGGTTTGCTCCAAGATGATGACATAACCCATCTAGAACACGTTGAGGATACAAAAAATCTTCATACATAAACAAGCCCTATCTGATGAATGATTTACGAGACCAAGATATTCTAGTTATCTTTTAAATGATGTAGTTACGCCTTTATTTATTTATTTTTTTAATTGAATGGTTTAGAGAATCACAAGTTCTTCTGTGGCAATTGATAGCCCCAACAATTTTCTAAACCACAATAACCACAAAAAGTTATATCCTTTAGGGCAAATTTCCAACAATATTATGCGCAAGTAGTAATAATAATTTTCTGCGCAATGTAATCTTTCCTATAAAAGATTGTATACTAGGAGATTCTAAATAAATAAATAGAAAAAGACCTTCTAGCCAACTGTGCGAAGTCATCTTCATCTTCTTCTTCTTCGCCATCAATCAGACCCCGAGTGACAGGAGCCACTGATGCAGAAGTTTGAGCATTTGGTTTTGAACTCTGTTCGGTGACTTCGGTAGGTCTGAGACTAGTGCCATGTATCTCAGGCGACCGGGGATTGAAATTTGTTAGTTGAGGTGGTAGTGGCGAACCAGAAGCTATTGCATCATGTTTTGCCAGTACGATCTGCAGCCTATCATTTAATTCAAGTCCCTGACCAAGAAGGTCTTCGTCCCTGCAACAAAAGTGAACCCATATGAAGTGAAAAAGAAGTTTGATGCACCCTGTAACGCGCACAAGAAAATTACTCATTTGAAATGTAGAACAGAAGAAAAGGTGGATACTAGGTTCAGGAAAATGTTTTTTTACTGTACGAAACTTTCAAAATGCAAATCCTTTCAATTCGGGGCCCATGTTAATGTTCTTCGGAAATTTTAGACTGGTTATTTCCATTAAGTCGTAGTGGCATTTTGCACCATAATCTTATGTGGACAGATGACAAGATAAAGAAAGAAATACCCAGTAGTTGTCAACATTTGCATTAATTTCCTCTGGCTGGCACGGCATCGTTCAACAAGGTCGACTATCACTTCATCTTTAACAGCCTAAAATGATGAATTGAAAAATATTCAGGATCGTCTGCTGCAATTGCTACTATTTCAAATCAGGGCACATTACAAGTTAGAGCTGCATATACCGAGCGATCACTTGGATCTACAGCTTGCAACATATCAGCAAAGAGATCCAGAACATCCCCCATAGCATTTAAGCTTGATAAACTACAAGAGAATAAAGGAGGATATGAGTGGGGTATAGAAGAGAAAAGATATTTACATGATGCTGGAGACATGAAAATAGTTTTAACCAATATATAAAGATTATTTGTGCGAGAAACATGGGCATGTTCGATACACAATACTAGATAGGACTGTGTATTATAACAAACAAAATTTTAACTTCTTTTTATTTTTCAATACTGACCAATAGCAAACATGCCACCTAAGTATCACCCTAACCTTAGAGTTTCCACTTCTGCTACCATAGCTTCATCAAGCCTTGTTGTAGAACTACTTGGCATTCCATAACCTGGTTGAGGATGTCTGGGTAATGGATGAGTAACAGGAGGAGTGAATATTGGAGCTGTATCTGGAGAACGCTGAGGAAATTGTACACCCGACCGCTGCAACAATCCAATTTTCAACAGTCATGTGAAGATTAGTTCACATACATTTTCAAATTGTCTAAGAAATTTGTTGAAACTTGTAACTAATAAACATTGATACAAAATAATTAAACCAGATTTCTACTATGCAGTAAGTATAATCTAAGTCCTGATAAAAGCTATACCAAGTCAACCACAAGGCTAAACATTCTTATTGGAATTGGTCACATATTACATAACCAACTCCACTCATAATATTAGCAAAAAATATATATATCCATGTACGCGTCAAATCGACCAGGGAACACACCGATTTGAAGGGTAACTTACCCTCAGATCCTCATAAGCAATGTAATATTGAGGATATCTTCCACCAGATCCACCAAATGCCTCTCTCCAAGTGTCAATGAGTACAAGGATTTTATCTCTCACGTGCATATCTGTCTGCAAAAACATATAAGATTGATCTATCAATACCGAAAAATTAACAAGTTTTCAAAATGAAGGAGACAGAACAAAATAACAACATAAAACATGAGCATGTAGAAAGTGATAGTATAGATTTATGTAAGCTGCACATGTAGAAAAGACAAAATGATGTCAATAAGCTGAGCTGCAATAACTACTATAATGTTTATCCAGCATTACATCCACACATCAAGAATCTATAGGTTACATGTCTTGCATCTAACTCCAATCAAGATTGTCGTTTTAAAGATATAGGAGGCTAAATTATATAAAATATGTTGGGCAGACGTGTATGCATAGATAAATATATTGATATCTACTATTTTCGAAGTGAATGGGTGTTCAGGATCAAATATCCTCGTCTTTAATCAGCTATTCAAAATATGGTCCAGTATGTTACAAAAACAAGCCAACACCAGAATTTCTCTGATATCGCTTGTTAGGATTGATACCACTTGTTGTGACACCAATCACCGGATTGAGATGTTAAAGTTATATGGCAAAAAAATAAAGTATGTGATCAAGAACAAAAGAATAAAAGAAGACAAGAATATGACAGAGGAATTAGGAGATTTTATTGCACCACAAGAAATAATGGAGAAGAGAGAAAATTACAAAGATCCTATAATTCTAGTAATCTATTTACTATAATGTTTATCCAGCATTACCATCCACACATCAAGAATCTATAGGTTACATGTCTTGCATCTAACTCCAATCAAGATTGTCGTTTTAAAGATATAGGAGGCTAAATTATATAAAATATGTTGGGCAGATGTGTATGCATAGATAAATATATTGATATCTACTATTTTCGAAGTGAATGGGCGTTCAGGATCAAATATCCTCGTCTTTAATCAGCTATTCAAAATATGGTCCAGTATGAGTGCACAAAATCGGTGTTAGCCTTCTTTCTATCCCAACTTGCAGCTGACTCATTAAATGCCTACTATTTAGATGAAGCTTGAGACAAAAAGAAACAAATAAGCCAAGCCAAGCCAATTGAATGCGAAGATCTATGCAATTTATTATTGAAGGTAATGCATAGCTACACGTGGAAAAAGGAGTATGAACAGAAAATCATCACAATAAAGTGCACCCCCATCTATTAGTAATAGTGAATCTAAATACCACATCAGGTAGACAGATATTCTAATTTGTCTAGGTGATTTACAAATAAAAGGAAAGAACATTTTATTACTCATGTTATTATCCAGTTGTTACAGAACAAAAAAAAAAACTTGCCTTTTTCTTTACAATTTTGACCATTTCTTGCAGAATACTTCTTTCAGCTATTTGAAAATGCATATAATCACCACAGTTCTTGACCATCGTCTCCAGAAGCTAGAAAAACATTCAAGAAGCAAACTTAGTTGATCACGAAAACAAACAGTCTGACTATATAGTCTCATGGAGAAGGCGAAAACTTTTTCCCCTCAAAATAATACCGTTAAAGCGAGTAATTGAACTTTTGGATTCTTGTGCTGCAATCGTTTCTTCACAGCTTTGACAACATCTTTTGCAAGCCTAAACAGTGAACCAATACTCATCAGTATTCCTTCACAATTTCTATTTATCTATACGTTAATATAATTACACAAGACTTTTCACCCAAAAAAAAAAAAAAATATTAAACAGAAATTCAATCTACGATATAAAAATTTAAAGCAGATTTAATCAACGTCGCCCCTTTCTTATCTAATATTCTGAAAAATTTCAACCCTCAATTCCCATACTCATACAGCCCTTGACCCCTAATATTCGACGAAGATAAAGAAGAAACCAATCCCTTTTTGTTCCTTTTCTAATATTCAAATTCAAGAGCAAACAGAAATCAACAATTAAATCTCATAGTAAAATCCTCAACTTTTCAAGAAAATATAAAAACAAAGACCCACAATTATAAAAGTCAACTTTGCATGAAAAATCAAGAAACTCAAAAAAAAAAAAAAACCCGAATAAATATTCACGAATTAGACTTAAAATACATACATCTGGTTGGAATTGATAGTATCACAGATATCTATATTCATGGTCCAGTCGGGTCCGATCAAGAACTCGCTGGTTGCCTTCTCAACCCTCACCGTAGCTGAAGAAGAAGAAGAAATCGAAGCTATTGATGAAATCATATTTACCCCTTTTCTTCTTTAAGCCTTCTTTTCTTCAAGAAAGAATCACAGAAGCTTTGTTTTGTGTGTTTGACTATTGTGCTTTCTTCAAGTATATTATTCTATCTTCCAGAAAACACACAGGAAAGTTTGTTTCTTTGTGATTCTCTTCCTTTTTTGTTTGTGTTGAAGGAAGAAAGTTTTTCTGGTCCTCTACTTTTTCTTCCTTTATTTTTTCCTTTTGGGACACTTTTTATAGGCTTGTTTTTCGGGGAAATTTCATAATTATTTTCCGATTCGGCCATTATTTTGACACCGTGTTACACTCGCCGCAAAACTGGACTTTTCTTGCATACTTTTACCATCAAGAGTAGGAAAATATTCACTTGATGAACCCAACTTATGGTTGTTAGCAAACGGACCCTCAATATGTCTTAAATATGCAACTATAAATATTCAATCAACGCCTAGTAAGTGAACTAGAATATTTAATCGTGCTTATATGAATCATATATCTCCATATTCTTACATCAACAAATATATATGTTAGACTTGTCAAAAATTAAATTCAAAATTCAATTTTCGATAATGAAATACCTGCATCATAGTTAAAATAAAAAACATGAACTTCTAGTTCTTTTAGACTATGTCTTGAAATTCTAGCTTGAACTATTATAACCGTACAAAATGTCATTGGTTCTGAAACACGTGCAAATAGAACTTGTAGGTTTTGGAACCTTTTCATCGTGGTTTCGAAATCTAGTACACTTATTTGTGTATTTACATTATTTGTATTCCTTTATTATTTCTAATACCCTAATCCAATATAATGTCATTCATATAACGTAATTTCATTTAAAAATAATTTGAACTTACAGTAATAGTGTTTATTGTATGACTATTATACTGAGAGTAATCCGTGCAAATTGGGGAACAATCCCTTTACACTGATTTTATGTGTACACTTTGTAGGTGAGTTTAGCGGGAGAAATTTATTTTTTGGTTGATTAGGTGGTAACCAGCCACAGAGGACAAAATCCGACCAAATTTATATGTTAAAAACTTAAATGTCAATCAATATAAGTTGTAGACTCTTTCGTGTAAATCTAATGGATTGGGGGACCTCAATTAAAAACTTTCCTTCACAATAAAACGGAAAACAATATTGTACAATATGATCTTATGTGTCACATTAAGTTTAAACATATCATAAAAATGTTTATTCATATATTAATTATGTAATTAATACATTAAAATCAAATATATTTTTTTTGGTTTACTTCCATTTTTATTTTATTTTTCTGAAAGTGGTAACATTTATGCTCTGTGAGTCATCCACTATTCAATTCTTCCATGTCTTTATCACTTCCCAAACAAAAACGAGGATGCTTAGAGGATGTGTGGTAGAGATTAAAATTAGATTAAAATTGAAAATATAGTCGTTATTGTTGACTTTTATTAGACGGGTGGGACTCAATAACGACCATATTTTCAATTTTAATTGGATTTTAAGTCGTACCAAACAGGCTCTAAATCCATTGATTGCCACCCAACTTCGTGCTTGTGAGCCTGTTTGGTAACAATTAAAATCCAATTAAAATTATATTAATACATTAAAATCAAATATATATTTTTTGGTTTACTTCCATTTTTTTTTTCTTCTGAAAGTGGTAACATTTATGCTGTGTGAGTCATCCACTATTCAATTCTTCCATGTCTTTATCACTTCCCAAACAAAAACGAGGATGCTTAGAGGGTATGTGGTAGAGATTAAAATCAGATTAAAATTGAAAATATAGCCGTTATTGTTGACTTTTATTAAACGGGTGGGACCCATAACAGCCATATTTTCAATTTTAATTGGATTTTAAGCCGTACCAAACGGGACCTTAATAATCTTTTAATAACTCATTTTGTTACAAAGACGAAAAAAAAAGTATGAAAAATTACTATCTTATTGTGATTAAAGTATCATGTTTCAATCTGTGTTCCGTCTTGACGTGATGCGAGGTCAAAACGTCAAGTCAACTGGCTTGGCGTCTTATTTAGCGGTCAACGACAATTGTTAACCGCTAATGCGCGCAAATGCGCAATTATGCACGCCAAGCATTTTTTAAAAATTTTTTTACAATTCTTTGAAGTTAAAAAATATTAAATACTAATTTCTTTAGTTTGCACTAATTTAAAACAGTCACTTCACCGCTAATTGTAGAGGGTTGTGATGATGAGAGTATGATATGACGGAAAATTATATCTTAAAACCATGGAAGGTACTAGAAATGCTCAGAATGAAGTAAGAGAGTCCGACGAAGAGGATTTTTTATCAGAAAGACACTGAGGACGAATTAGATGAAGAAGAGGTCATTGAATTGGAGTCAGATAAAATTTAAATTCATATGTTATTTACTTACTATTTTGTATTTAAATTTGAAACTTATGTTTTTGTTGAAAACTTTAAAAAAATGTATAAAATTCCTATAAATTTATTTTAAATATTTAGTAAATATTATTTT
>CAIGRQ010337595.1:0-15232 GCA_903798375.1 Fraxinus sp. D2006-0159 | reverse complement strand
ATGGAGAATGTATAGTTGAAAAAAAAAATGAAAAGTTATTGATGTGATGGAAAATATTATTTTATTGAAGAATGTGTGGTTGAAAATGAGTAGAAGAATGATAATGAAATTTTTAATGTGTACCAAACAGGGGCTAAATACGAGTCTAGAGCTCAAAAAAGAAAAAGGAAATGAAATGTGTTGATATTAATTCAAAATCAAGCCAGAAATATTGACAAGTACTTCCATAGAAACAATGTGCATGGATTTACTAAGAATGAAGAAGTGAGTGTAAATTATATAAATGAGAAGGAAGAAGATGATGTTCAACGTAAAAATTTAAATAAAGAGAGTATCTTTGAATTTGAATTTGAAGGATCATGGGAATTGGAGAAATATTGATAAAAAATAAGGGATTATTTAGTTGAAACGGGTCTAAAAAAAGTTGATGACATCTTCTTTCCAAATAGACATTTCGATTATTACTATATAAACGATTACCACCAAATGGGCAGACAAATGATACAGTATGGCTAGTATATTCGGTATCTATAGACATGATCTTTTGCTTTTGTTGCAAGTTGTATAAAACACTAAAAACTTTTACTAAAATTGGCCAACTGGTTAATGATAGATACAAAGATTGACATAATTTGCACCGATCTATTAAAAGTCATGAAAGAAATGAGGAACATTTACGTTGCATGACTAGTTGGATTGAATTGGAAATCAGGTTTCGAACAAAAAATACAAATGACAAAAGCGTACAATTAGTGGTCGATATAGAAAGAGAATATTGGAGATATGTGTTAACAAGGATAATCGCTATTGTGAAAAGACACGCTAAAAATACCTTGGCATTTCGAGGAGCCATATCCTTATTTGGAGTGATTCAACGAATCCACACGTTTTCTTCTTCTTTTTATAATTGATCAATCTCTATCTTCCCTAAAAAATCAATTTGAACAATTTAAACAATATGACGAGACATTTGGATTTTTATTTTATATGGAGAGGTTAAGGAGTATGAATCTTGAGAAATATTTGGAATATAATGGACGTTCGCATATTAATGGAGATGATCTATATTTGGAGTTACTTGTCTTGAATTGCTATATACCAAGTGAAGCAATGAGAACAATTGAAGTGTTACAATAATTGAAGACATTGAATGGTTATTTCTCTAATGCTTATACTATTTACAAAATTTTGCTAACCATACCGATTACACTTGCATCGATAGAAAAAAGTATCTCTAAATTGAAGTTGATCAAGACTTATCTTTGATCAACTATGTCACAAAAAAACCGAATGAATTGGCTATGTTATTAATTGAGAAAGAAATAGTTGAATAGTTGGATTATTCAAATTTGATTAATATTTTTGCCTCTAAAATCGCAAGGTGAATAGTATTTAATTGATAGTTTGGAGCATTGCCGGCAATGTTATTTGATTATAATAATAATTTTTAGTATGAGCTTGTTTGAGCCCAATTTTTTTGTGTAGAATGCATTTTGGAATAACAAATTGATGGAGAATGTGTAGTTAAAAAATAAGGAAAAATTTTGAATTGGTGTAATATTATTTTATTAAAGAATGTGTGGTTGAAAAAAGAGAAAAATATATATTTTTAAAATAATGAGAATCAGACAAAGGTTATAATACTTTTTTTATTTTTATTTTATTTTATTTTTATATGTTTTACAGTTAAGTTTTAAGTTAACAAGTTAACAATTGGTACCATAATACATGTATATTTTGCATGCATAATACAATTTTGGGGGCCTAATTTATGAAGTTCATCTCGAGCCCCCAAATCACAAAACTGGCATTGCCTGCTCTTACTGTGTTTTCTCCCAACCTTCTCTTTCCTCCTGGTAAGGCCTACACGCATGCACAAACATGATTGTACATGCAAAGATACATGCATATGTACAAAGATACATGCATCTATTTGTGTCTTTTGTTGTGTTTGCTTATGTTGGTTCATCAATATTGGAGATTCTTACACGAAATTTGCTGTGGATTGTGGATGCATAATTTATGCTCTATTCTTGTGTTAATAATGCTAATCTATTAATAATTTGCATCCTTCAATTTTCAAATGATTTCCAATACATGGGTATAACAATTAAATATGGATTTGTGGAAGACGCACCTTGTACTTTACAAGTACATTGAGCATGTTTCCCTTGCAAGTTAGTTTTAGGGCAAGTTCTGCTCAATTGCATCCACTAGTTTCGTGGAGTTCTATACGACAGAGAAATGGGATGCTATGGAAGAGGTGTGGATTGGAAGGATCACATCTGAATCCCACAATAATCCCACATTGTTCATGCCTTCGTGTGGCTTTAAAGGCACATTGGGCATCATTTCCTTAGATTTTAATAGAGTTCCATCGAAATGCTTGTAATAATATGTTGAAACAGAATCCATGTATGCACTTTTGTAGTCAATGACATTCTTTGGGATACAGTATATAATGTCTAAAAATTGTTATAGATGTAATCCATGACCCATATATATCATCACTTGGTTCCGAAACATCTGGATCGGGGCTTACACTGTCAGTACGTCCATTAATCTTAAGAATCTATTTATGAACATTTCGTGTAATACCTCTCAGCATATTCCCCTGACCCCTTAATCTTTTCAGAGTAAACAAAACAAAGAGCATGCTTGGCTAAGCTTAAAAATAAGTCACTTTTTTAAGTAACCTTTGTCTCCAAACATGTGTGCATAACTTACTTTTTTATTACTTTTAATTGAAAAAAATTACTTTTTAAGTAACTAATGCCGTATTGTCGAAATAAGCGACTTACTAACTTCTTGCTTTCACTAATAAAAAGATTATTGTTTTCAAACTTACTTTTTAACTTATAAGTGAACTTTTTAAGCTTAGCCAAACATGCTCTTTAATCTAACATCCTTGTCAGAAACTTGATAGTTTATTGATATTGTCATCTTATAAGAAGATGGACCCAAGATAAAAGAAAACTCTGTATATTGAGGACTCTAACCCCTACATATGCAACTTGCTGAAACATGTTACAGGTACACAATTTTTTAATGCAGATACACTAGTGTTCTATTTTGTACTCCATTTAGTGACTTGAGCATCAAAGTTATACTGTAGAAGTTCCATATTACTTGTTGCATGCATTACGAAGGTGAACAATATCAGTTCCTGGAGGGCTGATTAAGCAAGTTTATTTTATCCTCACTGAATTTCCCCTGAAGTTGTTATTCAGCCAATTGCTCGTGCATAGACGTATATGAATGCGGAAGAGGCCAGAAGGTGAAAGAGAAGTTGAAAAACGTAGTCAAAAGAAATGGCAAAACAGAACTTCCCAAGAGCAATGGAAAGAGACCCAGGGCTAACGTCAAAGTTAGATGTCAGCCTTCGAAGTTTTGCTCATAGAGAAGAAAGAAGTAATCAATCAGTCCAAGACCTCCCATGAACTACTTCAGCCTTCAGGCAATTAGGAACAACCAAGAGGACAATGAAGACGTAAACAAGCACTAGAAGATCAGCCTTCGGTAGGTCAAGAAGGATAATAAGTGCCTTTTTTATTCTCATATAGTATTTGCGAATTAAAGTAATAAGATTTTAAAGTAAAACTTTTAGCTGTTATTTTGATCCTAGTTTAGCAGCTTTTAATATTACATGACGTAGATTGTGAACTAATCCATGTTAAGGCCAATACTAGTGCTACTTCGAAGAAGAGCTATATGGCCATCTTTTTATATCATTGATGAATAGAACATTTAGAAATTTGTTCTGCTCCACTCTTAGTCGCAAACATTAAGAAATTTGTTCTAATCCATACCTTTTTTTTTTTACTATATTGTTTTGTTGTAATTTCATGTTCATATTATAATTGAGGATCTAAGGAAATGGCACTTAGCTGCATTATATGGAGTCAGCTCTTTAGGTCTGAGTGCCGTGTCCCTGATGAGTTCGACTCATCAGGGACATAAATAAATATCTCAAACTCATCAGGGACATAAAAAAAAATCTATCCCTCTCTCAAGTCCATGTCATGAAGAAAACAAAGTCATCTCATAGCCTTCCTATCACAACTATATGTCATTGGGTGATGCAATTGATTTCTTATCATCCAATTATGGATAATTGTTTTATTATATTTTATATTTTTGTATGACTTTGGCGAAGTGAAAACTTTGGTCTTTGAGTCTTGGAATCCTAAGCATGAAGTTTAAAGTTAGGGGACATTATATGTTACTATATCCAGATAGTTATGGGATCTTTATTATTTCTCTTAATTAATCCAACAGTTTCATATAATACCTTATTGATTTCTAATTTTCTTTTTTCATTTTATCACATTTCCACTTATTTATTGATTGTTGCGTTATTCTATAAATATTTATTAATTGTAAATATATCTTAATTTTTATGTGTTCTGTAGAAGATAGATTCAACAGTCAGAAACCATTGATCTTTCTTCCTGAAAGACTGTATTCAGTGAGAATGATGCCTCTCTAAATTCAGAGATTGATGAGCCAATATCAACATTTGGCATAGACTTATTGGGGCCTAAGTTTCCAGATATTCAATATTGTGCCGGATAAAATGATATAGTTATGTATTCATTTGTTATCCTTATCCATTTAATATTAATCTCTAGATTTGCTAACAACAGAAGAGCCACCATCTTCTGCTATTAATATTATCAAAGAAGACTTCACAGCACGATGGAAGATGACCCTGATAGAGATTTTCTACGATGGAGAAGTTGTAATCCTCACTTTAAAATAGTGAAATTATCATATACTTGTCCGTTGACGTAGCCTAAATTGAGTGAACCACATAAATTTTTAGTCGTATTTTTTCTCAATTGAACTTTAGTTGAGAGCCAACCTTAAACCCATATTTTTCCTAACACCTATGTTGTGTCGTGTACATTGTTCAAATTGAAGAGTCCGAGTTTTCAAGCTTGCAGGTACACAATTTTCATAAATAGGTGGTTGTGAGATTTGAATTCAGGATTTTGCCTCCTCTCTGATACCATGTTAAGTTAACTCATCTAAAAAATTCACTTCTGTTTGCTCCTCTTCAAATGTTTTTTTTTTTTTGCTGCTAATATTGAATTTGATACATGTGTTGCTAGTGAAGTATGAGCTTGCATATGTCCTATGAATCTATAATTATGGTTGGATGGTTAAGACACCTGATCTTTAGAGATTAACTTTCAAAGTTTTTGTACATTGTATGCCTACGTTTTTTAAAGATTTCCTGCATTTTGGTATATGGCGTTATTCTAGGTCTTTGCTAATTTTTATCCATGATCCTGAAGCTTGAGAAACATTAGAGCACTTATTGAATCCTAGCTCCATTATATAAAGAACTAAAATTTATAGCTGAGCCTTACTTGCACGACCTAGCCCATTTGATCCTGGAGGAGTTGGAAGTTATGCAATTGAGCAATTACATTTCTTCTTGTTTTTTAGTCACAACTCTTTCCTTCAATGGTCATTATAATCTAATATCAGTGCAAATGGCACATCATCTTTCCTTTTTCATGCTCTTATCCATTATTATTTTCTTTCATTATAAAACATGAATATCAAATGGAAACAATCAAAATGTATGATTATATGAGAAACTATGGACAAATAAACCTGATGGTATTCTAGAACTTTAAATTTACTCGTATAAAAAATGCATAAAAGTTACTTTAGTTTATTTTGAATTTTTTGCCTCATGTCGTAATGCATATGATGAGTTATCACTTGTCAGAACCTTGCACTTTTTGGTCAAGAATAGCAGGTGAACCAATGAGTTCAACAATACAAGGAAATTAATAACCAAAAAAGGCCAAAAATTATAGCAAGGAAATCCGTTGTTATCTTTATTTGATTTGATTGAATTGTAATTTTCTGGGAGAAAGATGAGACATGAGGCTTGGAAACCATATCCTATACGGTTTGTACCTTGAAGAACGCCATGAGATTTTGGAGTTGAGATCTGACGTCCAATTTGCTGTCTACCTAAATAATTATTGATACATAATTTTTAAATTAATATGTCATCTTAAATTTACCCTCAGTAAGTTCACCAATAACCCACCAAATTAATGACGTGTTAATTTAAAGTGACGAGTCAATAATTAATTAAGTGGACAACAAATTGAACAACAGATCTAAACTAGAGATTTTGGCTTGTAAATGTAATAGACCATTTGCATCAAACTCCCATACACTTTCACACTTTCTAAATTGTCTTTAATCATTTATGTTATATTTATATATTGCTTTAAAATCATGCAGGATTGATGTTGCAGTGGCTATTTTTGGGCCCTTGTTGTTTAGTATGCTTCTGTTATCGTCATATTACCCTTTGCTGAAGACATTACTGGATATCATTATATGCCTTGCTATCTTTCTTCCTGTATCTTTGAGCATTTCACGACAGAAACTTGCAAAGAAATGGGAGAGGAGGTTGATGCTACCTTTTTCCATGTGAATGCCGTGAATGATAGCCAATGAATTGGCGCATCATTCAACTTCACTAAAACAAGGTTTTAGGTGACTATTCAAGAAACTCAAAGCTCCAACGTCGTGATTATGTACGCTTACAAACCTGATAGGAACACATTATTTTTTTCTTGTTCTTTCCCTGTTTCTGACGACCAATACTCAAAAGCTTTGGGAATTTACCGAGCAACTTATTCCTTTAACAAGTAAAAGGGAATTACTCGAGCAAAAGTTGAAGTCCTAGCCATGATTTATTTTTCTCCTTTATTGGGTTGTGATGCCTTTTTGGAAAAAACAAAAAGATTTTGGCTGAAATTTGAGTTATATGTTTTCATTGGAGTTTATGATAAATTGTAAACAAAATGCTTGGCAGCCAACCACAGAGGAATCTATCCATTTTAAAATGGCCGAATAACCAAATGCAATTAAGTCCTTGTTGCCTGGTTGCTTTATCTTTCATTCTCATGATTGCATTGGGTGATTGAATGTGGTATGTTCTTTCTCCATCTGATACTGCCATGTCCTCTAGAGAAGAACTCGGTCATCTGTAGGTCCACAAGAGGGTTTGGGCAATGCAAAGACGAGAGATTTATATTTATGATTGTCAATGCTTTAGTTGAATGAAGCATTCTTGTAGTCTTCAGAAAAGCCGTCCCCTCCCTCCACATTAGTTTGATAATGGAATAGATATCTAAAGTGCATTAGTCTTATTCTCTACTTTGATCTAGTTCAGTTTTGATAGTAGATACCAAGCCTCAGATTGTTGGATATGCTTCTGATGTTTCGTATTTGTGTATTTTCAATATTATAAAGTTTTAAACGAGACCGAGCATAGTTTTTGTTTAATTTTGTGCCAATGTGTACTTACGAATTATATATTAGAACTTTAAGAGCCTGTATGGGCGAGGTTCGGCTCGACTCACCTAGCCAAAAACTGAGCTCAGTTTATGGTGAGCTCATTGTTACCTCTATGCATTCACATATAATGTTCGTTAGTTGATGATAAGGTAACCATTTTGGCAGTTGGGGGAGATAAATCTTGATTTGGACCAAAACGCTAGTTACCTTCGAGTGGCTTAAATGTTTGGTGGTGGCTTTTCACACCTACCATCAATCTCAGCTCGACGTACAATGAAGCTATCATCGATAGGGGTAAAGTGAAATGTGAACGCTAGCGATAGAAACTCTATTAGGCCAAAATTAACACGAGCGAATGAAATCGAGTACTCCCAAAACTGTTTTAGATAGAGATGGACGAATCATCACAAATTTTAAAAAAAAATGTTAAAATTATATTTTCTAGTTATTTTAAACCATTTTACGGCGCTACTAAAAGCCGAAACTATCGGTCAATCAAATGTCCACCAAGTATAAACTATATTAACTCTCACTTGCAATTGGATAATTTGAGCTAATGTCATCATTAAACCCTCCAATTGGGTATTAAGAGTTTATTCAACTACAACACGTATTACTGATGCATAATGTGGATGTGCCGTGCACGAAATCAAAATGCCTCAAATTCTCCTTTTTTGAAAGAGAATACAATCAATACCATTTATTCATAATAATGCCGTGTCGCTATACTTTTATTCATACATTTTGTTGGTTCTTTGCAACTATCATCGCTATTCTTGTGTCCATAATCCATCTGTGGCAAATCTAGTCCCGAAAACATGGATGAGAGTTTGCTCTAAAGGGTTGAACGTTTCGATGCTGATGGCTCTTGGAATTCACATGGAAGTTGAAATATGTCATGCAACTTTAGGATACAATAACGTGGAAAATAAAGTAATTTTATATTTTCATACATCTTCCACCATTGAACTTTAGATAAGGTTGATTATGATCTAAGCTCAAATATGACACTTAGATAACATTAATTGTGATCTACACTACATATAAAATAGAGACGTACTACAGGTACATGAATTCAAATTCTTGTACATGTCAAAACACAATAGGGGTTTTTTGCCAATATTTTAATTCACATGAGATGGCCCCATGTGAATGAAATTCGAATTCCTGTGTAAATTCTTGTTATTTTTTCCTGTATGCGCAGCTTTTTTCTATAAAAAAATCAGTCAAATTCTAACGTGCTCTTGAAAATTAATCATACGATATAATTTAAGGATGTGATAACAAAAAAAAAATGTAATCATCTCGATATAAACATAGACAAGATATTTCTTACTAATTTATTAACTAGCAATTCTTTAGAGCAAGCATCCTACTGAAATAAGTCCCCATCAATAGGGAATTATTACCTTTAATTTCTCTCAAATGAATCACAAACTTTAAATTTATCATCCCCTAAATTCATAAAAATTGCTTTTTAAGTGTAAATTTACATTTCTCGTAGTGATTACATGTAAGATATGTTGCAATATGACAGGTAGTGAAGCAAATTTTTATCAATTTGGGAAATAGTAGGTGATGGAGTGGTATAATTTGAAACTATACTGAACTCAATGACTCAATCTGATACGTTAAAGTTTAGTGATCAACTTGAATTTTTTCGAAAGTTCAGCGGTCGCATATGAAATTTACTCTAGATTGTGATATTGGAGCTATCCTTTGGTCTCTTTGAAGCAGCTAGGTTTTAGATTAAATAAGACCGATTGTAACAAAGTATGAATGCGACGTTAGAGATAACACTGTTAACGGTACTTAATCACAGTGTTATCTTAAAAAAAATAAAATTGCTGGAGAATAATGAGGCCACGTTTTAGAAAAAAATAAGAGTTTTGCAATGATTGTAACTGTCCCTTTTGGATGAAGTGGAGAGTGATGCAATGATATTTCATAAATTGGCTTTAGTTTCGTGATTTTTTTATTTTTTTTCTGCAGTTTGGATGACTTTTCACAAAGGGCCTTTGGTTTTATTGTTTTTGTATGGCCTAAGATTGGGAGGGTGGTGTTGTCATGGGATGCTGTCGGCTAATGTAACCAAATTAGACAGATTGCTTCTTGTTTAAACAGTATTATGCCCTTTTTTCTTGGAAGTTTCTTCTAATGGTCAACAATAATACAAACAAAATTTCGTATCTAATCTCTCTCTCTCTCTCACACACACACACACACAATGTACATATAGGACATGTACGATATGTTTAATAGTTATCAAAACGTAAAATATTCTCAACGTTGCTTTTGGTTTTTCTTTCTCTATGATGAACAAAATTAGATCCTATGCAATGATATTTCTATTTTTAATATGTTCATTTAAATTCGTTTTCTTTATAGTATGATGAGATGGAAGAAGAACGAAAGGTGTTACAGGAATGTTGTGATAAAGACGAACAAATTGAACGAAAAACCCATAAATGAAATAAGAAACAAAAAGTGTGGTCATACTTCGAATATTTAATATGAGTAAACGAACACACGTGAATTAGATTAAATTCATCTTCTCTATTCTTAAAAACTCCGTCGAACCATTTTAAAGGCTCCAAATCCTCTTGAACAAGTTCGAGTCTACGTCCTTGTTTGGTCCCAATTTCTTAAAATTCATTTTTGTGTGATGATTTTGTCTTCCATCCATCAAATGAATTGAATGAAAAGATAGACATATAAATTATCTAACATTTTTTTTTATTTTTTTTTTTGGCGCTAAATTAGCTTTTGTCATTATGCAGTCGCTACTCCCTTCAAAGAATTCTCCCAAAAAAACAAAAACAATTAGTGCCATTAGTTCCAAATTTAGATGGTGGTGGAGATTAGAATATGTTGCTTAATTGAGACCTTGGAATTTTATTTTGCAATTCAATCATTATTACAATAATTAGTTTTCAATGACGTGACATTGAAATTGATGGAATAATAAAAATCCATTTAATCGAGAAAAATTATATTCAAGAAAAAGATTCGTTTCATTAAAGATTATACGATTATATCATTTTTCAAGATCATATATCGAATTTTCAATGTAATGAGAAGAACGAAACGAGAAAGAGATTTCATATTTTAGTAAATGTAGAATATAATTTATGTAGTCAAATTCAATAGTCTAAGCCATTGTTTGGTTTACATTAAAATTTTCATTCTTCTACTCATTGTTAACCACGCATTTTTCAATAAAATAATATTTTTCATTACATCAATAATTTTTTTTTCAATCACACATTCTCCATCAATCTACTATTCCAAAATATATTCTTCCAAAATAATTTGGCCCAAACACACCCTAAAATGATTTTAAATTGTACTTTGTTGCATGATTATCCATAATGTTGTAAATGATTACCAATTTAAAAAGTCGATTCACCCATATACTCCCAACAAGCGTGTCAGTTTCTTTCCCAAATTTGAATTTCAATCAACTGCAAAATAGACTTTACAACGAAACCTCACAAATTGATCTGAAATTTCTATTTTTTTTTTATACCACAATATATTAAAATAATAAAAAGTGCCCTACATTATTGGTGAAAAGTCAGTTTTTTTGCCAAAAAAATAGGACCAGAAACAGTTTTAATTTGCACTTATTGTGTCGTAATCCATAATGTTGTATAAGATTCCAACCATCTAGTTACATTGAATCTAATCGCATCAAATCACTAGTCGATATTTCAATTAAATGAGTAAACTAACTATTACATTTTGTTCTTGAGCCTTCAATCGCTAACTTGGTCCCAACCTTTAAAACGAAGGGTTTAGATCCTCAGAACTTTCAGTTTTGCTGCAGTCGTGTGGATGACCTCTGTCCAATGTTCACGATCGTTTTAATAGTAAAATGAATAATTTTCTTCTATTGGGATTACTTGTACAACAATAGCAGAAGGGTAAGGACCAAAATTTTGTTTTAAAGGTTAATCGACACCATTTTTTATTTTTATTTTTATTTTTTTCCAATCTAATTGTATTGAAAATATTGATTGAATTAAATAGTGAAAATGAATTTATATAGAGTAATGACATCGTGCCCAGCCTTTGACTCACTGGTGATGCATTTTAATGTATTGGATTCATTGTTCCTTAGATCGATAGTCGACTTGAAAAATAAATATTGAATTGTTATTATTATTATTAGATTGAAATCATCATAGAAGATCTTGAAGCCGACTCCTTTTTTATGCTCTAATCTCCTTTGCAAAAACAAATAATTAATCTACTCACAGAGGGCTGTAAAGGAGAGTTGCAGGCCCTTAACGGGCCTACACTAGTTGGAAGCTCATTAATTTCGGGTCTACCCGATAACCACCGCACACACGTGCAAAAGAATTGTGCGATCGGCTAAAATGGCGCAATTGATTGGGTTGGGTTGTTGGGGAGTGGGTAGGACTACATACGTGTCATCTCAACGCGGCCCACCCGCACGAGTGGTTAGGTAGGTTCACTCCAATCGCTTGTTTATCACTTATCAGGGTCAACCCTCCAAGGGATTTCTTTTTCTTCTTTCCATTTTTTTTTTTCCTTTTCTTTTAATTTTTTCGTGGGGAGCTTCCAGTTAGGCACCGACTTACCTTAGTCATCCCCAATCCAATTTCCCGTTTGACCCTCATTAAATTTATGAAAAATGCTAATGGTACAATGTGGTGTTTATAAAGGTGTCCATAATGGACACCCGACACCCCTTATTGGAGGGAGTCTGGACACCCTTATGGATACCATAATGTACTTGTAGCACCACCCTAAATTTATAATACATTTTTTTCTCTTTTTTTAACTACATTCTCCAATAAAATAATATTACACATAAGTTAAAAAATTTGAACCAAACTTGATGTACACTCAAAGTGTACATCAAATTTGACAACCCCTCACAATAGGGGAGCCCACTTTTTTTTGGAAGCGCCTCCCCTATTGTGAGGGAGGATGCACATTAAGTTGTCAAACTTAGTGTACAACCATCATTTTCCAAAAAAATTGTTTTTTTATTTTCAACCACATTCTCCAGAAAAACATCATTCCAACAATTATAACATCAAATAATATGGGCCAAACAAGAGCTTAATGTTTAGCAAAATTAATTTGTAGACTCTCAAACAACAAAATAATTCTAACATTTATGTTTATTTAACAAATAACAAAACTCATTATAGTCAATGTATTATTTATCTGATAGCAACTAGAGGTTAGTATTCAAATTTAAGTATTATTAAAATCGCTAGATCGGACACTGTAACTTGACAAGACGATAACGACGAACTTTGATTTTGTGGCATGTATAAGGAATAAATAGCCCGACGAAATGGTCGAACTGATTAAATTCTCTATAACGCACCACTAAACGGAATTCTAGCAATAATGTAAGCTTCAACTTTTTATTTCAATATTCTAGCAAATGGTGCCCTTATTTGTACATTTTTCAATGAAATAATTTTACATATAACTGAAAATATTTTCATATTTTTTAACCAAGCATTTTCTAAATTACACTATTTCAAATTACATTTTTTCCCCCAAAATGGGATTCAAACAAGGGCGTGCTCTTATTCTGTTTAAATTTTTCAAAATTGATCTAAAGTTATCACATTTATTAATCTATAATGTACAACATGTCCAATATCTCAGTACAAGTCTCAATAATTTGATAAGGAATCAAAAACCTTATAGAAATCAACAATGCTACGAGTACAACGGAATTTTACAAGTTTTTTTGGTCAAATGTCGAGTGTAGCACTATATTGGTCTGTTTTAATCGTTTTTTTTTTTCATCGTTTGATCCAAAAATGTCACCTCCCTCCCGTGAAACTCCCTTGTGCGCATGTTTTTTTCTATAGAAATATACGTAGATGAGGTAATTTACAAATGGGAAAAATTTAAAAGTCGGGTGTTAACTTTGACATAATTCAATTTTCAAGTGTCAAGTTTCAAAATTCAAAACTCGGATATTTATTTATAATTAAAAATATTATTAGTAATTAATTATGAAATAAATTTATTAAATATTTAATTCTAATATAATATAATTAACTCACCCCACATCCACCACCCCTACCGTTCTGGTGGCTATTCTGACAATCGTTCCGGCCACCACTTTTTTTCGACGACTATTTCGGTGACCGTTCCGTCGCAGCTTTATTTCGACGACTGCTCCAATTTCAATAATTTATACAATATGGTCACAGATTCACAATTTAGATAATCATATATTATTTCTCAGTAACAAATAATAATTTTTATACGTTATAGATTATTTTATTGTCACGGTTCAAAAATTTCGTAGGTCACAATTCATTCGTTGGTCACAGATTACAAAATTAGTTGGTCACGAATCAAAATTTATAGGTCACACAGTCACAGATTTACAAATTAGTTGATCACAGATTTTTTCACGGTCACAGATTATATAATTTTTAGGTCACAGATAACAAAATGGTTGGTCACGAATTATATTTTTAGTCACAAATTACCGAATTTTAAGGTCATATTATATTTTTAGTCACAAAATATGTTTTNTATAGGTCACACAGTCACAGATTTACAAATTAGTTGATCACAGATTTTTTCACGGTCACAGATTATATAATTTTTAGGTCATAGATAACAAAATGTCACGGATTATATTTTTAGTCACAGATTACCGAATTTTAAGGTCACATATTTTTTTTTTTATTGTCACAAAACCAAAATCACCAGATCTGTCAGATCCTTCACCTGTACCACCGTCGACTGCCACCACCATTGTCAACCCACCACATACCACATCTGGTTAAATATCACCGCACACCGACAATGCCACCACCATCGCAAGCAAATCTGACCAACAACAATCGTGGTACAAACATCGAACCAGCGAAAATTTCAGATCGTCGAACCCACTACAAATCGAACACTCCGATCTCTTCATTACAACTAGCAGCGACAATATACAAACCTATCATCACAGCTGCTACAGCGGCGTTGCAAGAAAAGCCGATCTGAGCGCCACTACCACACACACAAAACACGACAACCGCCAGATCCACCACCACACAAAACTTCGCCACCACCCACAGCCACCAAACAAAGCACAGCCACCACCCCAATCGCTGATCCACCATCACAGACGCCACCACACAAAACACCTCAGATCACTCCCCAAATTTTCTCTTTTGATCTCGAAAAATGGCCGATGAAACCCCACAATTAACTCCACCACAGACCACCCATAAGCCGCCATCCAAGGCGGAAGAGACTGAAAAGCAGCCATAGACCACCAGTTACACCACATAACACCGCTAAAACAACACTCCATACCCCTCCTCACAGCACCCACTACACACCGCACAAACCACCATCACCACCACAAAAGAAGCAAGTTCCCATATAGCCCCTACCTAACTATAGCAGCGGCGAGGGCGATGCCGCTGTCGACGCTCACATCGTTGGCTATGAGGGCGAAGCCCGGCATCGACGATGCCGTTACGATACTCTCACATCAAAGGGCCTCGTAGCAATGTTTGGAGGTGTCTCTGACGACGGGTACTCCTATTGAACGGTAGCAGCGGCAAGGGCGATGCCACTGTGGCGCTCACATCACCGGCTGCGAGGGCGGGCACAGCAGCTACGATGCCATTGCTCGACCCTCCGACGACGAGAGCTCCTCAATGGCGACGGCGATCTAAGGATAGATGAAAATGGAGAAGGTAGAGAGAGACGAGAAGAGAAGGAGAGGTAGAGGAAAAATGATTTAGGGTTTGAGATTAGGTAGGGTGAGTATAATATTTAATTGTTAATTCAATACCTGAATTTTGACTAAAAAATCTTCTTACCTAATTTTTGCACACTGAAGTTGAAATACCTGAAATTATATAATTTCCTCTTT
>CAIGRQ010337493.1:0-11207 GCA_903798375.1 Fraxinus sp. D2006-0159 | reverse complement strand
TAAGAAATGCATGTGACACGTGCTGGTCATTGTATGAAACCTATGGAGCGGCCAACATCTACTCATTCATCCCTTAGTTTCTGTAACCTGACTAAGTTTTTGTTTTAGGTTGAGATAACTGACATGAATTCATTAAATTTGCACTTGCAATTAACAATGAAGGGAATTCTAATTTAGTACGCATTTCTTTCCATTCCTTCAGCTTGCAGTTTCCTCAAATCATCTGTAAAACAGCGGGCAGTGTTTAATGACGCTTATACTGCATCTCTACATTCAGTCACTCCCTCGCAAAATGTAAACTAAGAAATAATCATAGATTCATAGTAATAAAAGGACATGGAGGAAGAATAGAATAAAAAGTGGACTTGTTCTCATTTTCCACCAGTCTTCTGACCACGAACATAAATTTCCTCATTTTTTTTTTTGTTTACTCCAAGTATTCTTTGGATTTATCTGAGTTGTATTTTACCAAAGCACCTGCACGATAACCTGTGAAATTCCTTTATAATTCGTTGTATATTGTTTTTATGTGATTATATCTTTTAATGACTGGAACGAGTGTGTTGGATCTCACTTTCAGGAATTTGAGAGAAATGTTCAAGTTGAATGCTGCGGACTATATGATGTCCATCTGTGGCGATGATGGACTGAGAGAGCTATCTTCTCCAGGGAAAAGTGGAAGCCTTTTCTATCTTTCCCACGATGATAAATTTGTGATTAAGACATTGAAAAAGTTTGAGCTGAAGGTTTGTCTATTCCATGCATTTACTATAATATCTTATGATTATCATACCTAGTAATTTATCCTCAGTATTTTTCTATAGTAATGGATGAATTTACGTGACAAAACATTTCTAAAATGAGTTCTCTGAACTATGTTCTTAACGGATAAATTGTTAAGTGGAATTAATAGGGAATAGATATTATGTCCTTTCAGTCATAATATGAATAATGATGGTATTGAAATTAAATTAGGAATTATGTTGTAACTGAGATTTTAGGTTTCTGGTTTAGTTGCAATAGGAAATGCATAAGATTAAGGTGAATTTAATGAAATGGAGAAAGGCTACTTAGATTACATGACATTGCAGGACCCCTACCTACTCAACAATGAATTCTGAGCTTATAAGATTTTTATGAAAGTGATGGCATGCCATTGGCTTAAGAATAGGGTGTTGCCAGAGTAGTGAAATATGAGTGAAATGCATTCGGTCAGTCAACTAAGTTTAGTGAATTAAAGCGGTAATGTTGGATTTTATGTACACTTATATTTGTGTTCTCTGAATGCCTTGTGTAATAATACCCGGTCTGTCTGTCTGTCTGTCTGTCTTTCACTTACGTGGAACAAGAGGGGATCCACTCGAGATGACCTGGCAGTAATTGGCTTACACTTCAACCACTCAAGTTCATAAGCCTACAACTTAGCCCAGCTATAATTCCCACAGGCGCTTCCTCAGTCTACATGTAATTCCTTGGCTTCAGACGGACAACAATCATTAGGCTGAACTCCTCTTAAGCCTTATCTCCTACGTATGGTTATTTCGGAAATTAGGCTGATGTAGCAGCCTTATCTCCTACCGGATGTGACGGGCTTCACATGCATTCAGGGTATGGCAACTGCTGAAAAAGAGAGATATAATATTATTAGGATTCTAAAATAGAGTTTGATTTAAAATATATTTAATTACATTAGTTAAGATTAGTTTTGATATTTTGATACAATTATAGTTTATTAGAAATTTGGTTCCTTTTAGCTTCTTAATATATTTGCTCTACAAATAGAGGGGCTTAATCATTGTAATTCACAACCTGATTATATGAGTAAAAATTGATTTCCTTTACCTTCCGTTCTTCTCTTCTTGGACCCTCTTTCCTTCCTTAATCTTCAATTCTTCTTTAACAAGTTATACGCTCCTGCATTACATGGCCTCCCTCACCCATCCACACTCTCTCATCTTCTAAAGGTATTAAGCTGAGCATGATTCAGAGGTAGGGGAAATATGAAAACTTAATCGAACTCTGTCCATTTGCTTTCTGTCCAACGATAAATACATTCTAACTTAAGCACCGGAGTGTTCCACCACCTTCCCCTCTTTCTTAGTGCTGAGCAGTCGGACGAGGGACTGCATTGCAGTTTGAACAGGGTTATGGGGATAAATAGTTGCCTTGAAGACTGCATGAGGATTTATGGCAACACCTTGCATTTTTTTATTTTTTTTTGTCTATATATGATATGCATTACATTGGGTTGCTATTGAGGATGTGCACTTGTCTTATTTATCACAAATTGACTTGGAAATGTTATTAATTACTCTTCTATTGCTTGGCACATTCCTGTGAAATGATTTATTCTTAATGTTGTGTAGGCTCTAATCAAGATGCTGCCACACTACTATGAGCACGTACGAGAGCACGAGAATACTCTTATAACTAAATTCTTTGGGGTGCACAGGATAGCACTAAAACATGGGAAAAAGGTTGTTTCTCGGTCATGAATCCAAGTTTTGTTCTGGCTACAAGCCTACAACTATTACTTTCCTTTAGGATGTATGCTAGTTTTATCCTCTTTGTTTAGTGATACTTTGATTTATAAGGAAAAATACTTTTATGTAGGATTAGATTATGTGACTCAACTTTATTTACAGGTTCGCTTTGTAGTCATGGGAAATATATTTTGCACAGAATTACGCATTCATCATCGTTATGATTTGAAGGGTTCATCTCAAGGGAGATGTACAAAGAAAGACGAGATTGATGAGTGCACCACACTGAAAGATCTTGACTTGACATATGAGTTTCATATGGACAGATTATTGCGCGAGTCACTTATTAGGTAAGTTCTCTTTCGTTGTCAATTTCCGCATCGGTTCTACACTCTTCAGTTTCTTCACCCATTCTGGTAGTGAATGACCAGTCTGTTAATTCAGTTGCAGCGACTAAAGTGAAAAAATTGATTTTAAATTGTCCAGTAGTTCCATGCACATGGTACTAGCAAATCTAGTTTTTTCAGTAGGTGGTCATGCATTTGATAAGTTGTTTTCTAATATGACTAATGCAAATAATTATAGAATTCTGTAGCTTGGCTGAGAATAAACTTTGAATACTAGATATCTATCAACCAAAAAGAGTTGATTTGTTGGTTTATTGTGATACAATATCAATTTACAAGATTACCTAATTAAGATTGCATCAATCATAAACAATACTTTTTAACGTTTCTTGAACCTTATGTTGATTATCACAATGTGCTAAACTATTTCGAACCTCCCGTAAACAAAATAAGCCACTTATTATTTAAATGGTGATCAAGCATTTAAATAAACCATAAGCATATGATAACTGTAAACAATTTGGCTGAATGCCTTTTTCATTAAACATACCTGCCATTTTATAGTTACATTCTATCTAAGTATGATAATTCTATATATGGTACAATTATATATATACAAGAATATCCTCGTAATCTTCAGAATCGTCTTCAATCAATTTTTGTAATCTTCTTCAATTAATCTTGTTAACAATAACAATCAATCCACAAAAATCATACCAAAAAAATAATATTTGAATTAAAACATTACATCAAAGCTTTACGCCATCATCCAACACTTGACAAGTTTAGCCTAGCATGCTCATAATGCAATTACAACAAAAAATTTGAATATTCATTACCCGAAAAATATAATTGCAAGAAGATGAAAGAGAATCAAATTCGACTCCTTTGAATTCCTTCAAATGAGTCTTCAATTGATTCCGGATTCTCTCTTGCTTTTGTTCTCCAATTTCAGCTTTAAATCTTCAATCTCTTGATATTGTATGCTTGATACTCTTCCTAGCCTTCTTCTCTTGAATCTCTACGTTATGAAGAATGTCGAATTTCCAATTTTAACTTGTCAAATTGCTTCCCAAAAGATAGATGAAATTGAGAAGGGAAAAAAAAAAAATCCTCTGTATTTGTACCATGCGATCGCATCGTAGTGGCTGGCTGTGATTGCATGGTACAACCATTATACTTTCTGCTTCTCTCAATAAGCCTTATATTTTTGTCAGCAAATGCCGTACACCTGTAATTAACCGCAGAGACGGAGGAAGGTGAAGAGGTCGAGTCAGAGGTAACGGTTGAACTGTACACCTGTAATTAACCGCAGAGACGGTGGAAGGTGAAGAGGTCAAGTTAGAGGTAACGGTTGAACGCTAAGCTGCTTCTCAATTAAGTCCCTTATAATTGTAATTAGAGCTCTTCATCTTCTAAATTGTATCACCTTGGTCCCCATTCTCTGAATAATGCCCAAAAAATTCCTCTTTGCTCGATTTTCATTCACTTTCTCCAAAGATTATATTTTTTGTAAACTTATGGATAGCTTATATTTGCAACCTCTGCTTAAGTGTTATTAACATTCCATTTTTCTTTCTGACCATGTTAATTGTTCGTTTGCCTTCTAATTATAACAGAACAAATTTTGTCTTGTCTTGCTTACAGACAACTATCTCTAGACTCTTTATTCCTAGAATCTCAGGGGATCATGGACTACAGTCTTCTATTGGGGTTGCATTTCAGAGCTCCTGAACATTTAAAATCTCTTTTAGATCCTCCTGATTCACTGCATACACCTGAGAGTTCAGTTACCGATATTGATGGTGGGCATCTCTTCTTGACATGAAAAACTTGGGATCTTAAGCATTTATTTTGGGTATTTATTTATTTCAACTCATTCTGATGGCATTTCATGTATAACTTGATCATGGGATATTCTATTATTCCAATATTATTCTCTGTTCTCACAGTTCATTGTCTAGACACCATCTCTTTCCAATCATTTTTTATTAAGTTCTTTATTGAACATATTATTCTGCTGATTCAAAGCTGTCTGAAATTTGTCTGACTGTTGTTTAAAATCTTTTATAACTATTAAGTTACTTTTGTATCTTTAGCTTGTTGAATGAGACATCTGTTTGTTTATTCACCTTCTATCCCCTCCAGCTCCACCGAGGTGTTTTTCCCTTCTTTTTGGGCTTCTGTAAGTGTAAATCTACTTGGATAAAATACATCTACTTCTATTCATAGAGGGAATCTGGGATATATGCTCGGGCCTGGGTGAAATATGAACTTTCTTGTCCCCAATGTCCTATTTAGTTTTCGGACAAAGATGTGATTTATTTGATGAGGATATATCTGCAAGGCATTGCTTCCCTCATGTGATTGTTAGCACCTAGACAGTGTGTTTAATGTTGAATTTTTTTAGCATGTCTGTATGATGTTAATTTGCATTATTTGCTTT
The DNA here is from genome assembly GCA_903798375.1 of Fraxinus sp. D2006-0159. Classification (NCBI taxonomy): domain Eukaryota; kingdom Viridiplantae; phylum Streptophyta; class Magnoliopsida; order Lamiales; family Oleaceae; genus Fraxinus; species Fraxinus sp. D2006-0159. The sequence goes on along the minus strand of CAIGRQ010337493.1, from coordinate 5,931 downwards.
AGTTTTTTTGTAATTACTTCAATTATCATTTTTTCCCTTGGAAGCGTCCTTTGTTTGACACATGCTTGCTTCTTCAAGGTGTGATCTCTTCAGGGGAGCTCTTGATTCCTCCGAGTGGTTTGGTTTTAGTAACTCATGAACCTAGCTCGGTTAGCACTCTACCTGGTCCACACATTCGAGGAAACACTTTGAAGGCAGTCTCGATTGGTAATAAGGAAGCTGATCTTCTTTTGCCTGGTACTGGAAGGTAACTTCCCCTCATTTTTACCTACTTTTCTAGTGTTTTTATTCCTAATTTTATCAAAGTGGTTCACATACATTACTTGATATGCCAACTTGGTGCTTATTAGATGATTCTTTTTACCCATAACTTGTGTTTAATAAATAAGTGGTTAATTTGTACTCAAACTTGCTTGCCACTCCTCAGGTTAAGGGTGCAATTAGGCGTACATATGCCAGCTCAAGCAAATCATAGAATTGTACAGGACAATACAGACTCAACTGAAGTTGAACTTTTTGAAGTTTATGACATTGTTCTCTACCTTGGTGTAATAGATATATTGCAAGAATACAACCTGAAAAAGAAAACCGAGCATAAATATAAATCTTTGCGGGTTGATCCATTGTCATTATCTGCCGTGGAACCCAAGGTTTATTCAAAACGTTTCATTAGCTTCCTTGAGAAGGTTTTCCCTTAAATTCTTAACAGTCATTTCTGAGCTGTTCTTCTGGTTAGTTTGCACAATTCTTTCGGAATTTGTTTGCAATCGACCAATAATATGTATACTCGTCGAAATATTTGTATAGAAGATGCCTTATTTGTATAGTAGTAATTATATTTGAGCTATGTGAATTGTTGCAGTCTTGAAGATCAACCTTTGAGCCTACTCTTTTTCTGTCACTTGAAATGATGTAGTAGATTTTGCCATTGAACCTGTGGATGTGCTTTTAATTAGTGCTGATTCTGAAGATATAAGGATTTGTTTGGCGTACACCCACCGTAGTTCTGAAACAATGTGTTTTGTAGAGAACGCTTGAAAATTGATTTTTAACATCGTTAATCTTGTTCAACATACCAAACATGACATTCTAGTAAGGTGAACTTGTCGCCAGTCTCTGAATGGCTACTGATGAAGTTATAGTTGAATTGTTGTGACTTGTGAAGCATCAATTTTTATTTTTATTTTTGTGGGATTTGGGCTTCTTTTAATAAATGTATAGTTATTGTCAAGTCACCAATGAACCCTTCCGAATATAAGTACTAACAGAATACCTAATGGCATGTAAGAAGGTTATATTTGTTCCGGTTTCTTTCTTAGATCATAACTTATAAGTTTAGCTGTAGTTTAATAAGTATTAAAATCTTATTTATTAAAAAATATAGTTAGAAGTTAAAACTCCAATTTTGATGTATTAAGGGTTTGTTTGACATGTTTTTATTTTTGTTTCTGCGAGATTCCTTATGAAATTACCTTATACCACATCCTTCCTCTTCTAGTCAGATAAAATTATTTCAAAAAATTATTTAATTAAGTTTAAAAGTAATTCTTTTTTTCAATATTCTAAAATGCATAATGTGTGGCAATGTATTTTAATCAATTATCAAGCATTACAAGAATACGTGTACCTATACGTAAATATGCATTTTCCAATTTTTAATATTATTTTAAGAGCCCGTTTGCCCCTATTATTCTACATTATAATGAGAGAGTAATTTTTTTGGAGAATGTGTGATTTTTTGGGTTTACGTGTAATATTATTTTATTTAAATATATGTGGTAGATAAGAAAAGAGAAAAAATGAATTATAATTTAACGGGAAATAAGGGGGGGTCAAATGGGGGCTAAATATTCTAAGCTAGTAAATAAATTAAAGGGAAAAAATAAAAAATAAGGTATTTAAGTTTCTAAATTCACAAATCAAGTTTATAGTTTAAAAATTCAAAAGTCAGGTTATTTTTTTTTGAAATAATAAATTATTAAATCAATTTATTATTAAATATTTAATTCGAATATAATATAATTAACTCACACCACCTCCACCATCCCTAGCGTTCCGACGATCGTTCCGACCACCACCGCACCACTCAAAAAAATAAAAATAAAAAATAACCAACCTCAGCAGCAAGCTGCTGTGCCTGCACGGCAGCAGCAAGCCGACAGCGGCTTGTTGCTGCGCCGGTAACAGCAAGCTGCTGTGCCGACAGCAGGTTGCTGCAACCTGCTGTCGGCACAGCGGCTTGCAACTGCGCTAGCAACAGCAAGCTGCTGTGCCGGCAGCAGCAGCAATCTGCTGCCGGCAGCTGCGGCCGGATCCGGGGAGAGGAGAGGGAGGGTGCCGGCCGGACCTAGAGAGAGAGAGAGAGAGAGAGAAGTGTGGGAAAAATTAGGGTTAAGCTTTTTATATATCACCTGAGTTTTGAAAAATTAGGTTTGGTCCCTGATTTTTGAATTCTCAACTTTAAAACCCTGATTTTTTACAATTTCCCTTTAAGTTTGGTCCCTGATTTTCGAATTCTAAACTTTAAACCCCTGATTTTTTACAATTTCCCTAAATTAAACTCATGTTTAGTACACGTTAATATTTTGAGCTATATATATATATAGCTCAAAATGATAAATTCTACAATTACTTGAATTTTATACACAATCTTCAAGTTTTTAACAAAAACACAATATCATAAATACAACACTTATTTGGTAATCAATTTTTACAATTAAATTAAACATGAATATCGACTTAAATTTTTTTAAATATTTTCTAACACTATCGAATTTCAATTCAAACTCCTCTTCATCTAAGTCATCTTCCAAGTCATCCGATATAAAATCATCTTAATTGGACTCCGTATTTCAATTTGAGAATCTCTATTGCCTTTTGTAGATAGTAGGATGTCATTATCAACCTGCTCATCATTATCACAACCATCAACAATCCAAAATNAAATCATCTTAATTGGACTCCGTATTTCAATTTGAGAATCTCTATTGCCTTTTGTAGATAGTAGGATGTCATTATCAACCTGCTCATCATTATCACAACCATCAACAATCCAAAATTATTCAATACTAGCATCACTTGCTAGTAAAATTAAAGAAATATTGAAGGAGACTCGGGCTCGGCTTAGATAGTTTGCAAGTCTGCGGAAATTTTGTTATGGTTCTTTATGTTTTTTAATCGTCAAAACTCTACATATTGCCGTATATAATTTATGGCTTGGGTGATTTGATTTAATTTGATGTTTCTAGACTAATTTTGACAAAAATTTTAATACAAAAAACAAAAATGCATGGGTAGTTGGCGTTTAAGCATGCATATGCGGTCAACGAAATGGGTTGACTGTATTACACATGCATGTCCCATATGCATATATTTCGAAAAAGCATTGAGTATATGCGCCCATTTTAAAATACAAATTTTTTTAGTGTCAGAAAGCTTGTGAAACGGGTTCTAAAACATCCTTATAAAAGCTCATTAAATAGGCAAGCGAATTCGGAACTTGATGTACCAACTTAATTAGAAAATCATATCAAATTAGTATTAATTCATGGCTTGAGTACGTGGTTGGGTTTAATTTGATGTTCGTTAGGCTCAATTTGCTTTTTTAAGTTATAGAAATGGAATGAGCTTCACTAGACTAATTTTGACAAAATCTTTAATACCAAAAAAAAGTGGGTAATTTGGTGTTTAAGCGCGCATATGCGTTCAACGAAATGGGCTGACTACATTACACGCGCATGCGGCATGTCCCATATGCATAGTTTTCGAAAAAAACATCGAGCATATGCAAGTATATGCGAAGCATATCCGCGCATTTTAAAACACGGATTTTTTAAGTATCAGAATTAGCTTTTGACTTTTCAAAAGCTCGTTAAACGAGTTCTAAAACATCCTTATAAAAGCTCATTAAATAGGTAAGCGAATTCGGAACTTGATGTACCAACTTAATTAAGAAAATCATATCAAATTGTGGGATAATTAATTTTCTCTTTTTAGTTTTTATACGTTGTTTCCATGTTGTAATTCTATCATCAAAATTTAATTCATAAAATCAATTAGACCTTATTAATTGGTAAGACTCATTTGAATTTGAAGCTAGAAAGGAATCTTTCTCCATCAAATCAATGCTCTAAACATGTCTTCAGATTTCAGCGTGTAAATTAAATGCTGTCATATCTGCCATTACAATCTGTTACGTTTCCATACCTCAAACCCAACAACTCATAAATATAAAAAATGTCCGCATTTGAAGGTAGTAAATGGATATAAATGCAATTCATTTAATATCACAACCATTAAAGCAAGTCACAATTTCATCGCCCTATCGATCACAACCGTCGATGCTCCATCAGAGTAATGTTATTCATCCATAGTGGGGTTACAAACACAGTCTAAGTGACTCTAAATGAGACATTAAATGATAGATGAAATTAAATAAGTACATAAACCGTGTTTGTAATCCCAATGGGGATGAATAACATTACTCTGCTCCATCATCCAAATGACATTTTTGCTCCAACAAAAAAAGAGAGTTAAAATCTCGTTTATTACGTTGTCTTTCATGCGCTCTAATACCGTGAATAGAGATGCGAGTTAGCATAGTTCTAATGTTAGGTTTAGATAACAAATGTAATTGAATTAGTAATTATTAAACAAAGAAGAAAGATGGGATTATCAAAACAAGAAAAAATTCTTATTCACAAGAATAATGTTATATATGGTTAGGTGATAGTGGGCCCTTGATTCAAATGCATTACTCGTGAAAAAGTGTGACGCGTTCATAAAATTGAAATTTCAAACGTTGTTGGCACAAGAGGGCAATGCCTTAATTACTTAACTGCCTACCTACATCTTCGTAACCCCAAATCCTCGAATTTATTACAATTTCTTGTGATATTGTGAAAAAAACACCAAATTTCTTCAGTTGAACTTCAAGATTGTTTATAGAAGACGCAGCCTAATAAATTAGTATTAAGATCAATGAGTCGAGTAGCCCTCTTAATATAGTGCCATCCATAACTAGGATCGTATTCGCTACGAAAAAAAGTAATTATAAAATTGAATTTAAAAAACGAAAAACAAGCTTGATTTGCGCTTCAATTTACTGCATTTGACTGTGTTTCCGTGTTTAATGGGCGTCGTTTTTTGTTTTTGCAGAGAGAGAGTGAGAGAGAGAGAAAAGCAATTTAATTAATTATAAAATGAAAGTGAAAAAAAAAATCTGGTGAAAAGAACAGTCAACCGGAAATAGAATAGAGTAATAGGGTTTCTAAACCCTAGATGCCTGGAACTGTTTATACACTGAATTTAACGTTTCAATCCACAAGAAAAAAGTTTAATTCAGAGCAAAAAAAACTTTTTAGGTCAGTTTGTACTAATGATGAATACATTATTAGATACATCATCCACTGTATTTGTTAATCAGAGAGAGAGAGAGGAGAGAGAGGCAGTCTTCAGATATGAAAATTCGCCATGAACCCTAATCTCACAGACAGAGAAGAGAGAGAAAGAGCGTTATATAGATACAAATTAATGTGGATTACAAACAGAAAAAAGATTTTGAAAAAAACGGAGAAGCAGATGGATTTGTATATGATGAGTAAATGTTTTGAGAGGAATGAAGCCTGGTCCGATGCCTTCACATTCTCACTGTTAACAGCAAACTGTGATTGCTTCGAGCCAGCCAACATCCCCCTCAAACAATTCTTCTTCTTCTTCTTCTTCTTCCATTTCTGCTTCTCCAATGGTGGATTTATACTCTCACTCACATATAAAATGAAAACTGCAGCCATGGAGGCGCTGAGAGGAGAAAGAAGGGAGGAGAGAGGAGGGATTTGCCCACACTCTCTGTCTGATGCTGAAAACCCTAAGGCCGAAGGTGCTGATTTATAGGAGGGAGAACGGGGGTGGGGTGGGGTGGGGTGAGGGTAG
>CAIGRQ010337488.1:0-11889 GCA_903798375.1 Fraxinus sp. D2006-0159 | reverse complement strand
ATTCTTATAGTTGATAATTTATTACACAAATCACATAATTTTTATGACATCATTAACTTTTAATCATAACCGTTGGATTTTAAGAACAATGAGTTTGAATGTCATGACCAAATTGCATGACGATCGAACCACGAAATACTGAGATATCAATGTTTTGATCATAGTGTAGGCTATCCAAACACTATGAATTTCTATACTATTAACTTGAAATTTTCTCTTTATTTTAGGTGAGCATCTTCATGCTAATAACGTCTTATAAAATTGAAAAAATAAGAGAGAAGTATATGAGAAGAAATAGGGAGAATCAAAACCCAATTGTATATTTTATTGAGAACTAAGATCCAGTATTTATATGGTTCAAAAATGGAGTTACAACTAGAGTAAATATAGTCTTTTTAGACTAGATAAAACTTAACTATGAATCATGATAAAGAGTTAAAGAGCACATTTGTGTTCACATATAAGTTAGTTTTTGGTAGATAGCAGCTAGAATCAATCAACGACATGCTCAAACATGTCATGAATAAATACTAGTGTTCTACTCATTCAATTAATGTTCCAAAGTATACCACTAACCACGACTTACTTTAATTCTTATCTTTGAATTCTTAATATGAGGACATTAAAAGGTCATTAATTTGTTGATTAGGCACACATCACTTTTAGTTTCGTAAAACCAAAAAGCCCATTACCTTTTTTACTTTTCCAAATCAAAAATATTATTTGAATTTTACCATGATAATTTATTATAAATTATAGGGGAATGCATACCCAATTCTTTAATTCTCGAGCCTCCTTAATTATTTGAAATTTTGAACTCATTTTCCCATCACTTTTAGGATGTTCGCCAAATTGAGCCTTTTGTAGTTGACTTCAAATAGTAGAACCGTGACTATGTTAAATACTTCCTACCATTGAGTCGCGTCATGACTATGTTTGATAGTGATTTTATAATTTGCGTTCCAATTTTCCCATCAAATACTTAGGACACCTTTTCGCAGTCATTAATGATCCTTTGAATTCAATTGCAGCATCGTATTAGAAATAAGTATATGTCCATATATAGAAATAAGGGTAAACTTCATTTCTGGTGGAGGAATCTCAATTTGATAACTAAACTTTAAGGGTGTGTTTAATTGCAAATATAAAATTTGCATGGAAAGAAAATAAATTTTAGGCAATTTAATTGCCTAGAACTTGTTTATATAGAAATTTTTAATTAAGGTCTTGTTTGATTGTCACATTTTTCATGGAAAATATCATATCCGATGAAAACGAATTCCACTTTGACCATTTAATTGTAACGTGGAAATGGAAATCGAATTCCAAAGTAAAATTATTTTAAACTGCATTTTCTTTGTTTTCATGGAAAACAAATTTCTATGTGTTTAGTGGATTTTTATTTTCTAACTAGCATGGAATTTGAATTCATTTCTACATTTACCTATCAAACGCATCCTAAATGTGTTTGATTGATTTAGTTTTTAATCTATAAAATATTATGCTTATCTATTTTTTATTGATGGTAGATGATAGAAGGGATAGATGAAAGACAAAAAAGAATGAATTATCTGGAAAATAAAAATCACTCCTCTCTAAAAATAAATATTTTCCTTGTTTTCGAGGAAAATATAATTACATGACCAAAAGTTGAAAAAAAAAATTCTATGAAAAAAATTGTTGATCAAACACTCCAAAAGTAAGAGTTTGGATGGAAAAATGACATTTTTCATTTAAAAAACAAAGTCAATCAAACACACTATAATTTATAGTGGTTGCTTCATTAACGTCTACTTAGTTTTAAGCTTCATCATTGTATTATATTGCATTACTTATCCTCCCTCAAATAATGAAAATTGCTTAGCTTACATGATATTATAATTGATGTGTCATGTAATCATTACGTGACACCAAGGATTTAGATTAAAATATTAAAAATTGATTTTTATTTTATTTACATGATGTAGCAATTAACTAATGTAGCATTTCATGCCACAACGCTGAAGATCCGTTGTGGAATAAATGTCAATTGAATCATTAAGAAAAATCATTTGTTCTCATACTGGAATTTGATGTTCTAATTTTCTCCCCTTTTCTTAGTTTTAGTCTCCACTGTTTTAAGTCGCGTAGCTAGATTTCTTAGCTTCTTGAAGATTTCTTAGCTGATTTTTTTTTCCCATGCACAAATGTTGTCGAGTAGTTGCGTATTAAGTATATATATATATATATATTTTTTGACCCAAAAAAAGGTACCAGTGATGTGGTCAACAGATCCTAAAGTCTCTCACATCCATGCAAGCCGAGTTCCTACACACTTGAACAAATCGTTGGTCACACGTGGCCTTCTCTGTGAGGGGTGGAGTTGGTCGTGCTCACTCCGACGATCAAGTTAGTTTGTGAAATAGTTTTGGGTGTGGGAGGGTTTTAAACGTGAACCTTCAATATAAAAATGGGGGTTGGCTTTGGGGTAGAAAACTAAAATGTGCTTGTGTAGCAAGAATATAGCTTTAAGAGTCTAAACTTGCATTATCTTTAAATGTCACTAAGTGTGAGCTTTTATACTTGGACAAAATGAATGGAGTCCACTGGATGATAGTGCACGTGGCATCATCCAAGCGACTCTCCCCCTCTTGTCACATATATATCAATCAATCATAATCTTAAATGTTAAGACCACTTTTGTTCCATAAAGCCTAGCCTGAACTTTAGACTTGACCAAACAGAATAGCAACGGAAGCGGTGGCGGTGAGTTGTCTTGTCAACTCAAATGGCGTTAGATCCATCCAAGATCTCGTCGTCTCCTCGTCCAGGCCGGCTCTTGCAATGGGGTGTGACGAGGTCGGTCAAGGTGTTCTATGCAGGGGAAAGCGGGTCGTTCATAATTGAGGTGGCTCGCTTGAGTATAACTGGGTCGTCTCATACTGGTGTATGAGGCGTAGGCCCCCGAGCCATTCATCACGTAGGCTAATTGGGCCCATGCGTGAGTCCTAGTTTTTCAAAGCGTAAATATATATATATCTCTGTGTGTGTGTGTGTGTGTGTGTGTTAAAAAATAATGTGGGTAAAACCAAACCCGAATCGAAACTGATGGTTCGTGTTTGAATTTTGTTCCAATAATTACAAGGACCAAATGGTTTCATTTAAGATATATTCAAAGTATAATGAGTAGTTCCGAGTATTGAAATACTCAACCCACCCGACATCCAGATGTATTCTTGGCCGACCAACAAGCCACCAATCCCCGATGTTAAGTTCTAATAAGAGAATGTTAGGGGATGCTTTTTCTATGAAAGAAACTACATCCTATGGTTTAGTAAGAAGCTCCACACACAAACATGCTCACAAGGTAGACCTGTCTATGAGGAGAGACGCTTTTGGATTTGGGTTGTTTAATACAATTTAACACACCTAGTGATGACTTATGTTGCTTTTGTTAGACATATACGACTGCTATAGATATATATCCATGTTTCAATATCCTAATGACTCTTTGTAAGTACATACTCGACACTTTACATTTGTATAAATGGGACACATAGTAGAAAATTCATTACGAGTACTTACAAATCTAATAGTCATTGGATAGTAAGAGGAAATCGTAAATTTCATGATTTAAATTTCGTGTGCCAAATGTTTTACATAATAAACACGTGGCGACCCCCTATTGGAGGGCATCTGGGCCTACAGGTGTCCCCCAATAGGGGGCCGCCACGTTTCTATTATGTAAAACATTATGTAAAATATTTGATACAAATAGATAAATCCTTTGATATTTGATATTTAAAAGTAAGTTAAGACGATCAACTGCAAAAGAAACCCTAGTACATAGTACTAATGACAACTATTTTCTCAAAAATATATGCAAGAAATATATTCAAGATCCAATGAAATGCTAGCTTAGTCAACTTTTGATGACATCCACTTTATGGAGAGTAGATGTCCACATCGTATAGTGATAAGAACATTCCACATTTAGCAAATCTCATCTTTCCATGCAAACTTATGGTTTTTGATTTCCAAACCCTAGACTTCTACTTGATTCGATCACGTGGTTTCCCTCAATTTCTTAATGTTAATTATAAAAAAAAAGGCTTATTTTCTGGTGGGAGTGACTTTCTTTCACTTTTCGAGGAACATGTAAAAATTGTCTAATGTACGAATTCAGCCAAGCAAATTTGTTACAAAATTCGTGACGAGATGAATGACGTTTTTCTTCCATAAATTATCGTGTTAAATTGGTGATATTTTCACCGTTGACGGGGTAAAAAAAATTTTCTTTTTGTACATTTTGCCGATTATTTTATAGCAACCCTAGGTTATTGAATTAACAGTGAGCACGGTCCATTTCGTTTCACTTCTAAGAGAACCTAACCAAAACTAATTAAGCGAAATAATTGGTATGTCTATAAGACCTACGCTTTTTATGTCCTTACCTATGGACCAACATTTGTTCAAAAAGTTGGTTCTATATGCAACTCTCCACCCAATATATTATTATATTTTGCTTTCATCTCATTGGTGCAAGTTTAGATCATTTCACTTAACTTAGATTGACATCTTTGATTGCTTACTACACTTTAAGATATCAAGTTTTGATCACTAAACTTCTCAAAGTTTGGACGATACACACTGAAAATACTTTTGTTTTGCGTCTCTAATGGAATAGTTGATCTAACGGACAAATTTCACAGCTGGTGTCTATCGCCATTAGATGCCTAATCACGAAAGAAGGACAATCCACTTAAACAAAGCATCTTTGATTGCTCAATATACTTTAAATCACTAAACTTCTCAAAGAGACACCGAGATGAAATGAAAACATGAGTTTTGTCTATTTTATGTTTTTAATGTTGTGTTATTATGTCCTTGGAAAGATTTTTTAAGCTGAACATTTTATTGAATTATTTCGCTAATGGAATAATACGAGAGAAAATCAAATAAAACTCGATCACCATTCTCTATTAATAATTTTATTTAATTGGGTAACTATAATTTGATTTGATTTCACTTAAGGTGACTTGTCTAAACATAACTATTTGAAATGTTAAACCTTTTTTCTAATATCTTATTTTATTCCATGTGTGGAAGATCATACGACATTAATAGCACAAACAATATGAAAATATATTATTCTATCAATCTTTGAAACTCGAAAATGTAAACAAGTAAATCACATTTAAACATATTAAACTGGTCCCCATTATTTTTAAAGTACGTTTTTCTCTCTTACTTTCAAACACACATTTTTCAATAAAATAATATTACACGCAAATTCAAAAGATTTCCTTATTTTTTATATACACATTCTTCTTCAAAATACTATTTCAAAATGTATTTTGAGCAAAAAAAAATGGAGCTCAAATAGACTCTTATTAATGAATTTCAATATAATTAAAAAAAAGGTACTTGAATTTTCGACTTCTACAATTGAACATGACATTATAATATCGCGTAATAATTTCAATAGCAAAAACTTCAATAAAATGTTCAATCTAGAAAAAGACTTACTAAACATATAATAACACAACATAAAACACAAGAAATAAACAAAACACGTGCTTTCGTATCATCTCGACGTCACTTTGAAAATTTAATGGTCAAAACTCGACAAGTTTAAATGTAGTGATTAATCAAAGACGTCTATTAAATTATGATAGATAATCAAAGACACCTTCCTTATGTATTGTCCCTCTTTTGTTATTGGACATCAAACGGTGATGGGACCTCGGTTGTGAAATTTGTATGCCATGTTAGCAATTTTGATAAAAAAATTCTCTACGAAAGTAATTCTAGTAAGTAGGGTCCACATTTTAAAAAAATTAGGTCCTGTTTGATACAACTCATTTCCAATTCTAGTAAGTAGGGTCCACATTTTAAAAAAATTAGGCCCTGTTTGATACAACTCATTTCCATTTTCTACATTTTTCATTGTTTGATGGCAAAAAAGTTGCTAGGAATTCTTTCTCTCCCTTCCCCTCACGCGCCCATTTTTTAGGAAATGAAGGAAAATGTTATCTTTTGGTTTTGGTTTTCCTAGTTGTTGCTACTTTTTTTTTATTGGCAATTAAAAAAAATTCTAAATACAATGGTAAAAAAATTTATAACGTTTATTGACAATTTCCATGTAAAACAAAGCCAAGCGAATGGTATTCGGTATGGTAATTTTTTTAAATTTTTTTGTTAATTGGAACAAATTCTATACCCAATAGTCTTTAATGGACAATTTTCATTAAAAATAAAGTCAAACAGACACTAAACTTTCAACATTTTTCAGGTGAAAAATTATACCAATCAAACACAATTAATTACAATTCTCAATAAAATAATTTTTAGGCAATTCAATTCCCAAAAATTTATTTTCTTTCCATCAATTTTTCACATTTGCAATCGAAGGAACGACTAAAATTTGATAGTGAACAATGAAAGATATCAACTGATATTAATCATTGGGACAATTAACTCTTATATTGATTATGAAAAGGTCGACCAAAAGGCTTCGAACTAACCAAGTTACTAAAGAACTTTCAAAAACAAAAATTACAAGAAAAAGAATAGAAGATGACCATTTTTCCTCATTTCATTCGAGCATTACTAAAATGGCGTATTTTACAACTTCCTCGTTTCAAATCCAGAAATTTGTGATTATGAACGAGGAAATCTAACAATCAGATGGAAAAGTAGTGCGGTATGGTGCTGCCAATTTCTTTAAATTTCTCTTCTCGTAATTGTAGGATTTTTAAGGTTTAAGGCAGTTACTCTTCAATTTTATTTTGTTCCGTAATTGGCCTAAGATTTTGGGAAAATCTTGTATCGTTTTATTTCCCAATTGTTCAATTATTTGCTGTCGTTTTGTGGTGACTGAGGCCTTAATGCAAGTGCTTAGACCTAATTTTGGTGTCAATTCGTTGATCTTCTGATAGTTAAACGTTTTCGAGATTGACAGTAATACCTCGAAATTAGCATTCTTAATTCATGGACTAAACCAGCGCCACGAATACTCGTTCAGCATTTGTCGCCCCCAAATTCTTCACCCATTGGGTATTTACACACCTAATATCGTGTGATAGCCCCACATTTTAGTGATCTAGTTTCTGTTCTGATGCGTACCACATATAATTGTTAGTCGAAAAAGTACATATGTACATGGCTCTAGAACTCAATCACCCATGTGTAGCTATCAATATATAAAAAGTACATATGTACATGGCTCTAGAACTCAATCACCCATGTGTAACTATCAATATATAAATTCGGTACTATCTTCACTCGTATCTGCTCGCCATGTATGAGTGTTAGTCGAAAAACTAGGAATATCAACAGCTCTAGAATTCTCTTTTGGAAAAGAAAGAGACGTGTGGGGCGGCCCATTTGTGTACTAAGTTGGAGACAAAGGCTAATGTAAAAGAGAACGTTTTTGGAGCATTGGGATATTTAATGACAAGGAGCCTGTATACAAGGTTGATTGTTTTGAGTGAAAGGATAAGGGGATCCTAATTGTCTAATACTTAGTAACTTGAACCAGTGAAAAGCTGCTCAGCTTTGGCCATGGTTTTCATAACAGATTAATCTATATTTATTAGTTCCAAAGCTTCAGACTTTTTTCCAATTACACCACACAATACAACCATTAATTCCCACAGGACTTACTAAATTTTTTAGCAACTGTGAAGAGAATTTAATTACTGTTCTCTGGAAATGAAGGTGAGAGACAGTGAGATATTTGTCTTGTTTTCTTATGAAACAGTATGCAACTGTAGTTATAGTGGTTTTGATTTGTTTTGCTGCAGTTCTTCAACTGGATGCAGAATAAGTTCAATGGAGGACAAGGGGATAAGAAGCCAAGTGCAGTTCCTGCTACACGTACGTTCTTCTTCCTTCTTACGTAATGCAAGTGAATCTTCTGTTACAGTGTTGGTTGATGATCTAATGGTGTAAGACATATTTTAAGGAGATACTTGCTAGTAAAATATTCTTTTTCCTTTGTCCGTGGTGGAGGATTGTAGAAGTTAATTTGGAGAGGGAGTGGGAGCTGTGAGGGGACTTGAGGATTATATAATTGCAATTCAATTTTATGAACATGCACTTTCTAACTTGATCTGGTATATCAAAATCAATCTGGTTAAGATTATAGTTTGATATGTTTTGCTATATTGAGCTTCTTTAATTTTCATTGAATATCGATTGCGGATCCAGGGAAGCACAAGATTCACTCTTAAAGTTGCCTTGAAGACATAACCGTGCATGAGACTTTCGTCTTACATGACTACTAAGTGATTAAAGAAAGAGCTCGTCTTTGTTCTGATTCTGTACAATTCTAGTGCTATTAACAATGGAAAATGATTGTTAATCTCCATGCAATCATAAAAATGATCACTTTAGCAATTAGCATCATCAGTGTTTAAAGAAAAGTAAAATCAAAGAGCCCATCACGAAGTCATCTGATACAACACTCAGAATATCTTCTTTGGATGTTAGTGTAGGATACATTCCATGAAGATCCAGTGTCAATCAAGATTCTAGGAACTCTCAAAGTGACTGACACGAAAATTTCCATGGTCTGGCAATTTAAGCAACTTTTCTAGATATAAGTGCCTGGCACCTATCGATTTAGAGTCTCAAAATCATCTGTTTCCACTTGAAAGATTAAATTAATGTGTGTATTTTCAGCAAACCGACGCAACTTAACTATTTCCACAGAATGATACAAAACTTGTACTTTTTTTACATATCCTTCTCACATGGGAAAAATTCTTAAATTTCTTCTCCATTCACATTCTACTTCACAATTTTACATATCTAGGGTCTATTGGCTATAGCAATTCAAATATCTTATTACATTTAAATTTGGTTATTACTTATTGATCTCAAATTTTAATTTCGTTCAAGCAGGTCATACAAAGAAAGAACCTCCGAAGGAAGAATTCAGTGACTGGCCTCTAGGATTGCTGGCAATTGGAACTTTTGGCAACACGGATCTTGCAGAAAATCAAGAGAGCCAAATTGTACAGAATCCAGACAACGAAATCCTCCCAGACGAGCAATGTTCCTCTCCAGATTTTTCGGAATTCACTGCTGAAGAAGTCAGAAAGTTACAAAAGGAGTTGACAAAACTTTTAACTCGCAAACCAAAAGCTGAAGAACCAATTAATGATCTACCATTAGATAGATTCCTCAACTGGCCTTCTAGCTTGGAAGTAGATCGCACAATTTCTAATAGACTCAGCATCAGCACTTGTTCGGATGATAAAGACGAAGAAGATATTGATCGAACCATTAGAATAATCCTCGGAAGATGCAAAGATGTTTGTGAAAAGAAGAAGAAAGCAATTGGCAAGAAATCAGTAACTTTCCTTCTCAAGAAAATGTTTGCTTGCAGAAGTGGCTTTGCACCAACTCCCAACCTTCGAGATACATTTTCTGAATCACGGATGGAGAAGGTAACTATCTCTATATTCTTGATGCATGAATCCATATAATTCATGCTCAACCTTTATACTCAATGCAAAAGGTGTGACTACTTGTACCTAAGAATGTCTAGTCTCCTGTTTTTCACAATCTAAGATGCAAATATCTGCCTTACATTTTCAGAAAATGTTCACTAATATTAGATCTTACTCTAGGATAATACTTTATGAAGCCTAATTGTGCAACAAATTAAGTAAATCGTGGACTTGTACACGTTTTAATGCAGTTCCCCTAGAATCCTTTTAAAGAGCTAAATATTATGTTGAGCTCTCAGTCATGGTATTCCTAATGAATTGTATTAATCATGATTTACAGCTTTTGAGGACAATGCTCACCAAAAAGATGTACCCTAAAAATTCTTCTCGAGCATCATCCGCAAAGAAATGTCTAAGGGATAACAGACATACATCAAATGCAGAAAATCAAGATGAAGAGCGGGAGAAAAGATGCGAGGGGTCTAAATGGGACAAAACTGATCCTGAATGTAAGTTCATATTATACAGTTTAGCATATCTGATTCACAGTTATCAATATAACATATAATTGACAAAAAAATATATATTCGGTTTGCAGACATTGTTCTTGAAATTTAAACAAGCCTTGAGGTTGTTAACATTCGATATCCAGTGACTAAGTACACTTACTGGATCATGGACTGAGTTGAGTTCTTTAAGCAGATGTTTCAACAAATAGAGTGGCTCATGAAGAAATTGTACAACAAAAAACAACTTTTTTTGTGGGCAGGACACACCCTCTTTTTTCATGGTTGTATACAACACATGTTATGTAATATTCTGATACTATGAAGATATTCTTTGGGGCAAGACATTATCCTATACGTTCTTATTCTAGATAGAGTTTCTCTATTCAATTCTTTCCTTCTTGTTGCTAGATATCTCGTTTCACACATTTTCTCTTTGTTTACCCTGCCTATAGTGAGCTACAGAGTTTCAGATGGTTATTAGATATTGCCTGTATCTTTTCAATTACTACTTATGTTCCTCTATCATGCTAAAATATTTTGTTCATGAATTGGTAAAATCAAAGAACAGGTTAGCGGAAATCCTTTAACTTGTTATCTAGAGGATATATTGATCGTAGTGACTAACAGAGTGTAATAAATGTGAAAGAAAGATGTACTAATAGACGAGAGTTATATAGGTGCCTTAAATTATGAATTTAAAAAAAAAAACATTGAAATACACTATTATCAATGTTTCGCCCCTTTATATTGGGAGACTTTTGTAATTAGCCCGGTCAAATTGGCTTTTTAAATTATTCATGAGAAAGTCTATTTTACTCTTAATGAAATGAATTTCTATATTGCAAAACATATCCTTCCTTTATGAATAGTTTTAAAGACTAATTATATCTTATATTTCTTACATTTTGAATTTTAATAAATAGATCCATTCTCTGATCTAATAAATTAGCATAATCTGCAACATATTGTTCATATTTTTTTTAAGTTTATTATACTCTTTAGATAATATATCTATATTTTCTAGTTGAGAAGTTATATTGTTCATTTTTTCTGACAATTTTTCTAATAGATTGTCTAATCCTTCAATTGTATATCCTGACATATCAAACTATAAATACAAACATCATGAAACAATATTTAAACATCATAATAAGCAATAATAATCCTAGTGATTCTCTTAAGATTTTAGAAGAATTATTTTCAATTTTAACAAAAATAATAGTTTTATCTTAGTTTTGATCTAAGCCTTTATTCTTAGAATCGAGTGACTTTTGAGCTCTGAATATGCAAACTGTTCCCTTCAACGGTCTCTTGCCTTCACGGGTTCTTTGCTATTTCAGTTTCTTGTTCTCACTATATCGTCTCTTAGAATTAAAACTACAGATCATAAATAAAGAAACTCTCTTTTTGTTAAAATAAGAAATAAATTTCTTCTTTAATCTCAAGAATCTATGGGATAAGAAGTTTAGAAACTCATATTTTTGAAAGAATAGAAATTTTATTATTCTATCTCAAATTGGTACAAGGTTGGAATTAAGGAGCGAAATGTTTTTCACAAATTGAGTGCTCAATCTCCAACTTATTCTATCCCTCATCTAGCGCGAATGTCTCTATTTATACAACTACTTGAAGCAAAATTATTGAACTTCTTACATCACTGCTTATGTTTATTACATCAATAATTTGCTTTTTATCAAGAGTACTCCGTCTCCTCCATTATCTGATCTTCACATGCAGCTCTTCACATGCAGCTGACTTTTTTATATCACATCTTTATTGTCTTTACATGCAGCTGGTAGTGGTAGGACATCTTTTAATTGTCTTCATCTATCTATTATTGTTATTGAGGAATCTTCTTTTCAATTCTGTCGGCATGTGGGGCATTTCCTTAGTCGGCAAGCCTCCTGTATTGTTAATGGACTTCCATTAATTTGATGAGT